>PVKE010028062.1:0-21185 GCA_004027555.1 Craseonycteris thonglongyai | reverse complement strand
ACTAGCAATTAGGGAGATGCAAATAAAAACCACAATGAGATACCATCTTACACCTGTTAGAATGGCTATAATCAACAAGACAAGAGATAACAAGTGCTGGAGAGGCTGTGGACAAAAAGGAACCCTCATACACTGCTGGTGGGAATGTAAACTGGTACAACCACTATGGAAGGCTGTATGGAGATTCCTCAAAAAATTAGGAATGGAATTACCATAGGACCCAGCCATCCCTCTACTGGGCATCTACCCAAAAAACCTGAAAACCTTAATCCACAAAGATACATGTGCCCCAGTGTTCACCACAGCACTGTTCACGGTGGCCAAGTTGTGGGATCAACCAGTGTCCTCTGATAGATGAATGGATAAAGAAGATGTGGTACATTTACACAATGGAATACTACTCAGCAAAAAGAAATGATGAAATAGAGCCATTTGTGACAACATGGACAGACCTTGAAAACATCTTATTAAGCGAAATAAGTCAGATTGAAAGAATCAAGACACATATGACCTCACTTATAGGTGGAATATAAAACTGAAAGGAACAAAGAAACAAAGACTCATGGACACAGTCAGTAGTTTAGCGGTTACCTGAGGGTGGGGGGGGGAGGTGGGAGGGAGAGATGGGTGGGGGGAGTAGGGAGGGGGAATCAAATGTATAGTGATGGAAAGTGAACTGAATCTGGGTGGTGAGCACATAATTTGATGTACAGACAATGTCATGTAGAATTGTGCACCTGGAAACTATGTAACTGATTAATGTCACCCCAGTAAATTTAACAATTTAAAAAAATTATTGGGAAACTGGGACGGCTCAGCAAGTTAAGCGCTCACTTTGCAGCCCTGGGGACCGAGGATCGAATCCCGGCCCCGGCCGGAGTGGACCCATGTGCTGAGCTGGGGTGAGCTTCCCATGCGGGAGGCCCCCAGCCCAGTTCCTGCCCTGGGCAGCCCCACATCCACTTGTGTGGAAGGAAACCATGTTGAAAACTGATGACGTACAACTATGGAGACTGCTCTGGGCCCTCCCCCTTCTCTCTGTCTCTCTCTTTCTCTGTCAAAAACAATGAAATAAATCTTTAAAGAAAAGAATGGCCAAGCACTCTTCTTTTCCTGGGCTCCCCCACACGTGGGTACCTGTCGGTCGTCGGGAAAAGGCAGGGCCACATTGTTGTCAACAACCTTTGAGCTCATCCAGTAGCTCAAAGCTCACACCCTCCAGAGTAGGACAGACGCTAACGTGTGGCTGTGAAGACGTGACCGCGTGGAGTGGGCGGGAGGGCCTGGCCCTGGCCCCGAGCCCAGACCATGTGTCCCTGGTCATGCCACCCCCCAGCTGGGCTCCTCAGTGGGGCCTGTGCGAAGGTGTCTCCGGGGGCACAGGGGCCGGGCTTGACCAGCAAAGAGAACACCCCACTCAGCGCCTGCGGTCACCGCCTGCCCAAGTCAACTAACACAATGCTCACACTTCACACTGGAGCGCATGCCCCAGCGCCTACGCGCATGTCGTTACGAAGTGCCAACACCAGGCAGCCTTTCCTGGTGGGACCAGAAAGCAGAAGCCACTGGGGAAATGCCTCACTCTGAGGGGCTGTCCAGAGACACCCCCACAGATCTGGAGTGAATGTCCTCATCTGTCACGAAGCTGCTGAATGTGTGCAGGTGAAACATGTTCGTGTAGTGTGTTAAATACAAATCCCATAAGGCTGTGTTTCTCCAAATCTGCAATTTCTATAGAAATTTCCATTTAAAAAAAGGGGGCGGGGGAAGCCGGGATGGCTCAGCAGGTTAAAAGCGCTCACTTTGCAGCCCCGGGGACCAAGGATCGAATCCCGGGCCCGGCCTGTGCAGACCCATATGCTGAACTGGGGAGTGCCCCCAGTTCAGTTCTCTCTCTGTCTCTGTAGCTCTCTCTCTCTCTGTCAAAAATTAAATAAATAAATAAATAAATATAAATAAATAAATAAATAAATAAAAATATATTAAAAAAAAGGAAGCTAATGACATAAAAATAATAATAATAATAAATAAAAGATTTATTTTATTGTTTGACAGAAAGACAGAGACAGAGAGAAGGGGGAGGGCCCAGAGCAGTCTCCATAGTTGTATGTCATCTGTTTTTGACATGGTTTGTTTCACACAGGTGGGTGGGGACCGTGCAGGGCAGGAACTGGGCTGGGGGCCTCCCACGTGGGAGACACGCCCCCTGAAGCTGGGGGTCAATCCGGGGGGATGAGAGCTGAACTCAGTGCATCCTGCATGGAAGCTCACCCCAGTTCATCATGTGGGTCCACACGGGCCGGGGCCAGGATTCGATCCTCGGTCCCTGGGGCTGCAAAGCAAGCGCTCAATCTGCTGAGCCATCCCAGCTTCCTCCTTTTTTTTTTATTAAGATTTATTTTTATTGTTTTTGACAGAGAAAGAAAGAGAGAGACAGAAGGGGGAGAGTCCAGAGCAGTCTCCACAGTTGTACGTCATTAGTTTTGATATAGTTTCACTTCTCAGGTGGGCAGGGGGCCATGCAGGGTGGGAACCAGGCAGGGGGTCTCCCGTATGGGAGGCACGTCCCTGTGAGCTGGGGGCCAAACCAGGGGCCTCCCACACAGGAAGCTCGCCCCAGTGAGAACCTTAACTGGGGGCACTCCCCAGTTCAGCATATGGGTCCACACAGGCCGGGGCCGGGATTTGATCCTCAGACCCCAGGGCTGCAAAGTGAGCGCTCAACCTGCTGAGCCGCCCCGGCTTCCCTGCTTGGCCACTCTTGAAGCCAGGGCTCGTCCACAGAGCCTTCCTCCGCTGTGGGGTGGGGAGGGAATGCCACGGGGCAGCCCCAGGGGGTAGAGGAAAGGGGTTCCACTTAGTGGCCGGAGCTCCCTGGGGTTTCAGCGTCCCTGCGGAGACCTGGGGTTACTGCACACGAGCCCGTGGGGGCTGCTATAGGGTGAGCTGGGTTCACCGTGAGTGCTGTGTGGGGCCGTGAGAGAGGCCACTTGCCTTCCGCGCTGCCTGGGCCACGTGGGTCCCTGGGCCAGGCCATCAGCACCACGTCACAGGGGGAGCCCTTAGACCTACATGAAGACCCAGGCTCCGGGCCACACGGCTGGAGCCCAGGACAGGCCCAGCGGTGGGTTTGCGCAGCGAATCTCATGCTTGCCTGGTCATGTGGAGGTGGCCCACCTAGGCCCCTCTAACATAAGGTGACCAGACGTCCCGCTTTGGGCAGGATAGTCCTGATTTTTAACAATTTGTCCCACGTCCCGCGGCGTTTTAAAAAAGTCCCGATGTTTGGAAAGAATGCACGACAAGCTAGGGAACGGCGGGAGATAGACCCAATTTTTAATCAAGAACCCCCTCCCCCTCGGTCAATGGTGTCCCTCTTTACCAATGTTAAAATCTGGTCACCTTACTCTGACACCCAGCTGGCGGGTCTGTAAAGCGGCCATAGCAGCTGATAGCCCTGAGCCCTTGTCTGGGATCCCCGCTCAGAGGTGAGGTGTGAGCAGACAAGGCCAAAGGCCGGTGGAGGAGGCCAGTGCTGCCCACCCCCCGCACAGAAGCCAGGAAGCTTGGGGACCCCGCTTCGGGGATTCGGTCCACCAGACCGGAGGCTCTCAGGGCCAGAACCCGCGGGGCCAGCCTGCACCCCACGGGCGAAGCTCAGGCTCTGTCACCTTTGACAACGGTGTCCCCAGGAATGTGTGGGGACAGACAGACCCAATCTGGGGCACATGTGGCCCTTAAGAGGTTCGTGGGACATCATTTCCACCTCACAGTGGGGGCCCCCAGCCCACGCGAGTCCAGCATCGGGGACAGGAGCCATGGCCGTGTGAAAACAGTAATTTTCCCAAACAGTGAACAATCCCAGTGAGGTCACAGGCTGCGCAGAGGGTCCGAATCAAATCGGTTCCGGTGCTGACGAGGCTCCTGTAATATGATCCGGAGGTGACGGCACAGCCTGGCCCTGGGCAGGAGGGCCGGGGCCGGGGACTTCAGGTGCAGCCCCCTGGTGTGTCTGGGGTCACATTTCCCTGTCCATCAGCGGAGGGCAGGGCCCAGCAAAGAATCACACAGGCCAACGACCCCCAGAAACGGTTCCGATGGCGCCGGACGCCCCTCCCAGGGGGCCCACGGTGTGGGGCAGCGTGTGGGGGTGATTAGCGGGTCCCGGGGGGAGGCGCTGGGTAAGCGGCCGCAGAGGGGGCTCCGATGAGCCCCCGGGGGCCTCCCCCACGTGCCTTCATGCCTGGCTGAAATCTAATGCCCAGTCTCGGGCCCTCTCGTGTCTCGGCCTCAGCCCTGGCTGCCCGGAGGCCTGACCCAGTCAAGCTGTTCCCTCTCTTCTGCCTTCCTGCAGAGGAAGGACCTCGGTGGATGAAGTCATGGGAACAGAAGCTCCCAGTGCCCTGGAAACAGTGGGATCTCGGGGCCAGCTTGCTGGGTGGCCTCCGGGTGCACAGGCCAGCGGCCTCTGCAGTTCGCGGGAGCCTCCCCAGCGAGTTCTCAAACCCGGTGATCATGCCCATTGCACAGATGAGGACACCGAGGCTCAGATGTGGGACGGGCCCAAGGCCATGTTGCCACCCAATGAAACCCCGTCCAGCTCCCACCCCACGACTGGGGGTCAGTAGCTGTGAGGAGCCCACAGACTCGGTCCCTGCTGTGCGCCAGGGGGGCCTTAACGGGCCCTCCTCAGCCCCACCGTCTTGTCTTTCTCACTTCCGCCCACAGGGACGGTCTCTTGGGTTATTTTCTGCTAATTGTTTCCATGTCTCCAGTAGATTCATCTCAAAAATTATACTTCCTTTCAACTCTCAGTTTAAGGCAGAAGGTAGGTGCTGTGGCTCTGTGTGTCATTTTGGTCAGAATCACATTCTTAGTTGTGATTGCGACCCAAACGGCCCCGGCCCCGGGCCCTGAAGAATGCTGGGACAGTCACGGGGGCTCCTGGGGTGTATCACATCCCCTGTGAAGGACATCAGCGTCCACGTGGTTCATGAATCAGCTTTGCACGGCCGGCCCCCGGCCCCCGGCCCGGTGAGCCTGGCACTGTGGGCTCAGGAGAATCAGGGGCAGCCACACACACTCCAGGCGGAGTGCCCGGCACTGTGCTGGCCTCTGGGACCAACGAGTGACCCAGCCCTGGCGCAGTAGGCATCCTTACCTGGTATGTGATTACCCGCCCCTCCTTTAAGTTACTGACCGTTTCCAGATCAATACAGTAAGTCCTCACTTACTGTCATCAACAGAGTGACCTATAACAACCCAAAGTGACCATAGGCTAGTTGATATCAACAAGAATTCACTGCTTTCTGCGGGGCCAACCGGTCACCCGCCCCACTGCTGTGGTCTCAGTGAGGACAGTGAACCGTCGTTTGACCTGTCCGTTTCATTACAAACCTTCTCACGGGCATGTCCACTGCCTGAGTCCAGTGATCACGTCCAGGGAAGAGGCTCAATGGTAAAAGGGTCTTGTCAGGAAGGTTCTGGAAACCCCACATCCAATGGAGCATCCCCAGACGCGGGTGCTCCTGGGAGCTGAGTCCCGGTTGGCTTGCTGGGCCTGGCATGGGCGGGCACTGCATGGTCACTGAAGGCTGGTCTCATGGGGGGTTGCCTCAGTTTACCCAACAGTGCCTGTGGCGAGGACAGCACACACCCCCCCGGCAGACATGAGCTCTCTGGGGCTGGGCACATGGTTTCCTGCACCCGCCCCGGGCCTGAGAGTTTCCTGGGGGTTTGCACAGGTTCTGAGGCTCCGCGTTGCCCTTTCTGGACATCCACAGTCGCTCTGACCTTCCAGAGCAGGCGTGCCCAGCCTGCGGCTTCCCTGGGCCCCATTGGAAGAAGAATAGTTGTCTTGGGCCACACATAACATACACTAACAGTAGCTGATGAGCTAAAACAAAAATAAATCTCATACTGTTTCAAGGAAGTTCACAAATCTGTGTTGGGCCGCGTGCAGCTTGCGGGCCACAAGCCTGTTTGGAGAGTCCTTGTTTTCCTGGGGACGTTGATAGGGGAGAGGACAGTGCGTGTGTGAACCAGCACATTAGTGTCCTTTTACACGGGCGTCTCGGGAGCGTCTGGTGGTATGACGAAGCCCTGTGGGCGCCTGCTCCCTGTCCTCGGTGCTGGCTGCTGTGGACTGTGTCGTGGTCTGTCCTCCCTGCACTTCTGTTTGGGTTTGGCCAGGGGGAGACACTAATGGGAGACTGGAGGGCAGGAAAGAGGGTGAGGTTGGGTCCCTACCCCTCCACGTCACCCCTGCTGGGTCACAGTTTTGGGGGCCATGGTGGTGTGGCGTTAGCACAGACCCGGCTGCTCTGCACCCCTCCTCCTGCAGGGCTCTTGTCACAGCCCCTGGGGGGCAGAGGGCCGGGGACTCCCACTGTTGCTAGCCCTGGGAGCCTCTCCAATCTCACTGGATTCCCTGCCGCCTGCCCACCCTTGGAAATGGACTTCCACCAAACCCTCAACTTGAGGGCTCGTCTGTTTCCTCCCAGGACCCCGAAGGATATAATTGCTGTGATCCAGGCACCCTAAGATCAGAGGAGGGACAGTTTGGTGCCCAAAGTTGAGGACCAGGCCGTAGGGTGGGGCTGCTCCCCCCACCCCGGGTACTGCCCCCCAGAAAGCAGGCCTAATTCCAGGACCCCACCCCGTCAACTACCCGTTTGCGATAAAACGCACGTCCATGTCGACCTGAGGAGGGTTTCGCAACAGCGCTTGGCTGAGCACCTTCAGTAACTGTCTAGAAAACCTTTCGGATGTTCATACAGAAGGATTCAAGGGTCCCCCACCCTTCGTCCTTGTTTCCTCCCCCTCCACCAGCCGCCTAGGAGTCCTGGGCCGGGGCTCGTGTCTGTTTGGGAGCAGACAGCCCCTCTGGGTCTGGGGCCTGGGGGGCAAGCTCAAATCTCCCACAAGAAATGGGCGTGAGAAGTCTGGTCTGGGAGCACAGGGGATCTAGTCTACAGAAGCAGGTGGGCCCAGGGACCCTCCTCAGAACCAGGGTCCCAGATGTTCCCCTGGGCCCCGTGTGGTTCAAGGAGGAACCTGTGAGCTGACCCTGAAGAGAAAACCTGGTCCAGAGGGTGATAGACAGGAGCTACCCAGGGCCTCAGCCAATCAGTGCAGGGCTGGGGCCAGGATGGTGACAGAGGGGGAGGGCCACTCTGCTCTCAGTGAGTGTCCTCTATTGTCCCCTTGGTGGCAAGCACAGGGCCTCTTTGGGGTGAATAAAGTAACAGGGAGCCTGGGCCAGGCCTACCCGGGACCCCAAACTCAGGGACCCAGGGTGAGACTCAGGGGCCACGTGCTGACAGGAAGAGTCTACAAAGAGGGCACCTGGCAGACGCCACCAGAGTGTCCAAGAGGCACCCCAGGAAATCCCTACAGGACCCCCGGCCCTGCCATGGGCCTCCCGCAGGGGCTTTCCATTCTGATGAAGAGCCTTTGTTTGGAAGCAAACCACCCCTAAGAAACGAAATCACCAGCTGCTGGCGGTGGTCACACAGAAGTGGGCCAGGCCCACAGGGGGCCTGGTGTGACCCCACCCCAGGGGTCCGTGCTGCCGACTCCCCGCTCAGCGGCAGCGGCCCCCTCATTTGTGTAACTTCCTGTCCCAGGACCAGCCCACAGCCAGCACTGGGGAGCACAAGGGTTCCCGCGGCACTTCCCGGCCCCCTGCGCCCCTTCCCCTGTGCTCTCAGACCCCCTGAGAACCGGGGAGCTGCTTCCCCCCTCTATGCAGGTGTCCCGAGTTCCAGCCTCTGCCACTGCTCAGCTCGGAGTCTGTGTGGTGGCCTCAGAGACCAAGACTGTCCCTCTGACCTGCCTGGTGGCCTGAGCCCAGCCCCAGCCCGGAGGGGTTGGTGGTGCCGAGTGAACAAACAAGCAGAAATGCACAGACGGGCCTGCCATGGGGGCTGCCCAGGTGTGACCGGGCAGCTCAGTGCTCCCGGCTCAGTGCTCCCGGGGCGGCTCAGTGCTCATGGGGCAGCTCAGTGCTCCTGGAGCGGCTCAGTGCTCCCAGGCAGGTGTGACCGGGGCGGCTGGTGCTCCCAGGCAGGTGCTCCCGGGCAGCTCAATGCTCCTGGGCAGGAGTGATCGGGGGCAGCTCGGTGCTCCTGGGCAGGTGTGATCGGGGGCAGCTCAGTGCTCCTGGGTAGGTGTGATCGGGGCAGCTAGGTACTCCTGGGCAGGTGTGATCGGGGGCAGCTCAGTGCTCCTGGGCAGGTGTGACCGGGGGCAGCTCAGTGCTCCTGGGCAGGTGTGACCGGGGCGGCTCGATGCTCCTGGGCAGGTGTGACCGGGGGCAGCTCAGTGCTCCCGGGCAGGTGTGATTGGGGGCGGCTCGGTGCTCCCGGGCAGGTGTGACCGGGGAGGCTCGGTGCTCCCGGGAAGGTGTGACCGGGGAGGCTCAGTGCTCCTGGGCAGGTGTGACCGGGGAGGCTCGGTGCTCCTGGGCAGGTGTGACCGGGGCGGCTCGGTGCTCCTGGGCAGGAGTGACGATGGGGGCGGCTCAGTGCTCCTGGGCAGGTGTGGTGATGGGGGCGGCTCGGTGCTCCTGGGCAGGTGCTCCCGGGGCGGCTCAGTGCTCCTGGGCAGGGTGCAATGGCTGTGCCCACTTGGAGACGTCCAGGAACACGGCAGAGGCCCCGTGGTAGAGCCAGAGGCGGGGCAGGGCTCCACGGCGCGTCCAGGCGTCACGCCCGGGGTCGTAGGCCTCCATCTCCACGTGGTAGTCGCCATCCATGCCCTGCCAGCGGCCGCCCGTCATGTACAGCATGTTGCCCAGAGGCACCAGCGAGCCGTTCTCATGCAGGCTGTGCAGGGGCTGTACCTGTGGGGGGCTGGTGGTCAGCGTCCAGGGCGGTGGCCAGGGGACATGCAGGGAGGACGGCCGGCGCCCCACCCAACACCCATCCAGCCTTCCTCTGACTCCCCCTCCCCTCCTCTCGAGTGGGAGACCCCACTGCCCCCCCAACCTGCACCCCAGGACCCTGATTCCAGCCCCTCTTGCTCTCCTAGGCCCAAGTTTGCTCATTTCTGAAAGTGGGGGAGTCAAAGGGGGTGGAGAGCCAAGGAGGCTGGAGCCGGGAGCGGCGTCCCCGCTTGGTCTGGGCCGGGCCTCCCATTCTCGGCTGCTCTCTTGGTGGAGACAGATGTGGCCTCAGGCCTGACAGATGCACCTGCCGGCCACTTGCCCATGGACTTCCGCTCGGCCCTGGCACCCCTCGCCCTGGGCGTCAGCCTGAGGGGGACCCTGGGCAGGGGTGTGGGGTCAGGGTCAGTGCCTGGCAGAGGCCAGAGAGCCATGGGGCACTTCTGGAAGGGCCCAGGGTGGTGGTGAGGGAGAGGTCTGTGTGGCCTCCACTTGAAAGACCACCCCATAGGCCTACAGAGGAGTCTTGTCTGGCAGGACCCCTGCCTAGGGCTTGGTGCAGGCCCGGAGAGGCCATGGCTAAGGCCCGAGAGGCCACGGCTAAGGATTGGAGAGGCCACGGCTAAGGATTGGAGAGGCCACGGCTAAGGATTGGAGAGGCCACGGCTAAGGCCCGAGAGGCCATGCTGGGGCCCAGCCGAGCGGCCCAGGAAGGAAGCTTCGCCTGGCAGGAAGCACCCTGCACCTGTTCCACTGTGGAGACGGGGCCTCCGGTCAGCTGAGCGCTGATGCCAGGGGACAGCTGTGGGCAGCAGGATCTCGGAGGCCCAGTGGCAGCCGGGCCAGTACCGCCGTCCTGGGGTGGCTGCAGGAAGCGGGGCCTCCTCGTCGGGCCTCCAGGGACTGGACCTGTCATGACGGGTGGGGGCAGGGGGCCCAGGGGTCCGGCTGGTGCTGAGGCCACGGTGGGCTCAGGGAATTGTCCCTCCTCCCTCTCCAGGTGAAGCAGGAGCAAGGCCAGGGCTCTGGTGTCCCCTGGGCCCGTGGCAGAGCAGGAGCGAGAGCAGGAGCGGGCCTGGGGAGTGGTCCCCAGCCTGGGCTCTGCACTCATCTCTCCTTCATTTCTCCCCCTGTGGTGTCACCCCCCAGGTCTCCAGGTCAGCTCTCTGGTGTCAGGGGTCTTGGGGGCGGGGGATGCCCTGGGACGAGAGGCTGAGGCCCACCTTCTGCCACAGGTTGGCCCCGGGGTCGTACACATAGACCTTCTTGGTGTTGTCACCCACCAGGTACAGCGCGCCCTGCAGGGCGGCACAGCGCGGGGACGACAGGTACTTGGGGAGGAAGGGGGAGGCGATCACGCTCCAGGCTTCTGTGGGGACAGAGGTGGGAGGCTCGCTGTCACCCAGGCAGTCAGGTGGGGCTTCCCCGCGGCTATGCCCGCTCTGAGCCTGGGAATGAGCCCCTTGCAGTGAGGCGTGGGGGCCCACAGGGTGAGCCCACCACCCTGTCCCCAGCACCCTCTCGACTGGGTGAGAACTGTGGCTCTGGGCGGGTCACACGTTCGGCCCCCTGCACCCTGGGCCCCTCCTGTCCCCGGGCCACCGCCCTCCCACTCATCTGAGATGGGGTTGTATGAGGAGACTTGTGGAGCGGGCCTATGGCCACATGGGCCCCATTCCTGGTTCTCGCCCTCCTGCCCTCCTTTCCTACAGGTCCACCCCAGGCCCCGCCCTATGTGCGCCGGACCCCGCCCAGCACACCCAGGCCCCGCCCCGTGTACATAGGCCCCGCCCCCACGTGCCCAGGCCCCCCCACATGCCACAGGCCCCCCCCACATGCCACAAGCCCCGCCATCAAGTGCCCCACCCCACCCTGCGTACTCCGGGCCCTGCCCCCACGTACACAGGCCCCCCTAGGTACCCAGGCCCTGCCCCCCAGGTACCCAAGGCCTTGCCCCACATGTCCCGGCCCCGTCCCGCGTACACAGGCCCCGCCCCCATATACCCCAGGCTCCGCCCCGCGTATCCAGGCCCGCCCCATATACCCTAGGCTCCGCCCTGCGTACACAGGCCCCGCCCCATATACCCCAGGCCCCGCCCCGCATACCCAGGCCCCGCCCCATGTACCCAGGCCCCGCCCCGCACACACAGGCCCCGCCCAGCGTGCCCCGGCCGCACCTGTGACAGGGTTGTAGCACTGCAGGGCCAGCGCGTTGTACTTGCAGGCGCTGGAGCCCACCAGGTAGAGGCGGCCCTGGCAGCCGGCTGCTGAGAAGTTGCTCACGTACTTGAGGGCCGGGCTGACGGGCGTCCAGGTGTCCGTGTAGGGGTCATAGCTCTCCACCTCCACCACGTCCAGGGTGGTGCCTGCCGTGGGGGCGGTGGTCAGGGCTGCAGGGGGCCGGGTCCTGGGCGCCCACGGGCCCGGCCCCAGCCCTGGGCAGAGCCTGCTGTGCGATGAGGGGGCCTGCGGGTTGAGGGGGCGTGCCTGGGGACCCCGCGCTGCCTGGGGCTCAGGACCCGTGCCAGACAACCTCACTCTCTGCCCTTGGGCCGCACTCGGCAGCCATGGGGAAAAAAGGGGCCGCCCAGGACAGGGGGCCGTGTGGAAGCAGCCTCAGGGCGCTTGGCACCTGCAGAGGCCCTGGGAAACGCATGCTCAGCCAGATGCTTTTTGTTCGACCATACGTGACCCTGGCGGGCTCCACGCCATGGCGCCGGGGTGGGAGGGGGATCGGGTGGGCCCCTGTGCCCAGGCTGGGGGCATGGGAGGGGCAAAGGTGACAGCCAAGGGACCCACCATGGGTCCCCTGACCCCAGGACTTTGCTGAGGACCTGACCTGAGCCCAAGGTCCTGGGACACGTGTGGTCACCCTCACTGGCATCTCAAAGGGCATGGGGTGGGGGCCATTGTGGCAGGTTTGAGAGGCTCCGGGCTGCGGGTGGGGGCCGGCAGGCAGGCCTCACCTCCGATGGCATAGATCTCCCCATTGAGCGCTGCGCTGGCGTGGTTCGTGCGGGCCTTCAGCATGGGTGCCACCCGCTTCCAGGTGGCCTCCTTCAGCGGGAAGCACCAGGCCTGGGTGGTGGACCAGGTGTCTGCCTTGGTGCCCCGTGAGCCACCTGCCAGGACAGAGGTTCCGTCCACTTGGGCGCCCACCAGGGCGGAGGGGCCACCAGGCCTCCTGCTCCCCTCTCCCCATGCCAGGCCTCCGTGCTGCCAGGCCCTGGGCTGGGCGGGACCGTGTGGCACAGTCCAGCTGTGGGGCTTGGGCAGGTCCCACCCACAAGGGGCACGCGGTCGGTGGGTTCTGAGTCCCATCCGTGGAAGTTCTTTCCCAACCAAATCTTACAAGGACCCCTCCCCCCCAAACTTCTAAGCTGTGAAAGAGCCGGTCACGGCTCTGTCTGGGGGGGCCCCCACGGCAGACAGAGGACGCGGGACCGCTCCCGGCACCCACGTGCGGCCCCAGGGATTTTATGCTGTTCTTGCACATCATAGAAAGCTCTGGAAGAGTCTTGACTCAGCTGTCAGGGACCCCACAAGGAGAAGGGTTTATGGTCGGCCGGGCTGCACAGCGGCTCTGTGGGGACCCTGCCCACCTGTGACGTAGACGCTGTTGTTCAGAGCGGCCAGGGAGAAGCCCCACTTGTGGTAGTCGGGGAAGTCGGGGAGCGCCGTCCATCTCTCTGTCAGGAAGAGAGACGGGGGGTCAGCGTGCAGAGCTCACTGCCCGGGGCCTCCCACCCCCTCAGCGCCTCCTCCACTCAGGGGCTGCAAGGGCCATCGCAGGGGTGGGGGACACCCCAGGGGGATGGGGGCCCCAGATGTGCCCCCACCTCTCCCTGCTGCCCCTCGGAGCCCAGCACCCAGGCTGGACACAGGGTTGTCCCAGGGTGAGCCGACCCTGCGATTCACCCCACTGAGCCTGAGTACTTTTCAGCCTGGTCCCTCCTCACTCAGGGGGGCTGATCTCCAGTCATTAGTGGGCTTAACAGAAACATCATTCATTCATTCGTTTCTCTTGCATGCATTCATTCATTCCCCCTGGGCACCTTCTGTGGGCATGGGAGCCAGGGCACGTGGGGGTCCAGACAGGGGCGTGCGGCAGCTCCCACCCCCAGCTCCCACTACCAGCAGTGAGGCCTTGGACAAGCCCCGGCTGCAGCCTCCTCATCTATGTCAGAGGTCTCCAAACTTTTCAGCCCGCGGGCCGCATTACCTATCAAACAGCAGTTTGGGGGCCGACTACACACTCGAGGTCCAAATAAAAAAGAATCGGCTGATCTTGGCAGGATACACGTAAATTTCCGTACCGGTAACTTTTTTTCGTAGATAAAAAGGTCTCCATGGGCCGGATGAGAGGGCCTCACGGGCCGCATCCGGCCCACAGGCCGTAGTTTGGAGACCCCTGGTCTATGGAATCAGGACAATTCCCACCTCCCAGGGACGTATGGGGCCCACATGACATGACGTGTGTCTGTGACACAGTCCAAGGTGGCTTTTAGGACAGGAATGCACCTGCCCTGGGGGAGCTGGTGGCGTGAGGTGGGCTGAGGAGGATGAGAAATGCCTTGGAAAAAATCTAAAGGAGACCATGAACGTTGGGATGCTTCGGTTCTAGACATGGGGCACATTTGGGGTGTTGGGGGTAGACCGTGGGAGCGACGCGGCCTCGGGGATGTCTCTTGGGAAGATCCTGTTTACTGTTGACAACAGCTTTCAGGACGTGCGTAACCCCGGGCCTCGCTGGGCAGGGACCGCGTTTCCCCCTGACTCATGTCTGTGTCACCCCAGGGTGGGGATTGCTCAGAAGTCACCAGGCCTTTGCCTGCCAGCGTTCTTCCCCTGCCGCCCTCCCGGCGGGGTCCAGGGGACAGCTGCTCCCAGGCAGAGCCAGCCGACTCATCTCCTGACGTCAGTCCCCAAATCCCCTCGTCAGCCCCCAACTGGGGACCACTGGCCCCGGGCCTGAAAGTCACTGATGCCGTAGGCACGGCTGGCGACCTGCCCAGCAGCCCTAGGACGCCGGCCACGCCCGCCATCAGTGCTTCCTGAGGCTGCTGTGCCCCCCCTAGAGCCCCAATGGCCCCTCAGTCCTCTTTGCCCATCAGGGGCCTCATCTAACTGTGTGAGAAGCTCATCTCACAGACGAGGAAACTGAGATGCGGGGAGGACGGGGAGGAAGTGACCCGCTTACAGTTTGGAATCAGAACCCCATTCCGGGGATGCTGGGGTGGCTCAGTGGGTTAAGCGCTCACTTTGCAGCGCCGGGGACCGAGGATCGAATCCCGGCCCCGGCCCGTGCGGACCCATGTGCTGAACTGGGGTGAGCTTCCCATGTGGGAGGCCCCCAGTTCATTTCTCACCGGGGTAAGACCCTGGCCCAGTTCCTATCCTGCGAAGCCCCCATTCCTACCCACTTGTGGAGTGAAACTACGTAGGAAATAAATGACATGTAACTATGGAGATGGCTCTCAGCCCTCCTCCCTCTCTCTCTCTCTCTCTCTCTGTCTCTCTGTCAAAAACAATAAAAATAAATCTTGGGGAAGCCAGGATGGCTCAGCAGGTTAAGCGCTCACTTTGCAGCCCCAGAGACCGAGGATCGAATCCTGGCCCCGGCCCGTGTGGACCCACATGCTGAACTGGGCTGTGCCCCCAGTTCAGTTCTTGCCGGGGCCTATGCAGGAGGCTCCCGGCCCAGTTCCTGCCCTGCACAGCCCTGTGCCCGCCTGTGGGGTGAAACTATATGGAAAACTAATGCTGTCAACTATGGAGACTGCTCTGGGCCCTCCCCCTTCTCTCTGTCTCTCTCTGTTTCTCTCTCTTTCTGTCAAAAACAATAAAAATAAATCTTTAGAACCCTATTCAGTCTGATTCAGACCTGGGCTGTGTGCACCCCAGCCTGGGGCCATGACCCCCTCAGGCACACGGTGGGGGGTGGGGGGCTCCCGGGGGAGCAGCCGTCCACACCACGTGGTGCATCTGGATGGTGGGTCCTGAGGGCCTAGACGAGGAAACCGAGGGCTGTGGCTGGAGGGAGACCGGCCTGCGGTGCCCCTC
Organism: Craseonycteris thonglongyai; assembly: GCA_004027555.1. NCBI lineage: Eukaryota > Metazoa > Chordata > Mammalia > Chiroptera > Craseonycteridae > Craseonycteris > Craseonycteris thonglongyai. Next base: position 6,235 of record PVKE010028062.1, on the reverse strand, counting down.
ACTACGAGGCCCCCCTCCCCTGCTGTGGCCCCCCGGAGGCCCCAGCACACCCTCTGCCCCCTGGGCCCGTCCCGGGCGCTGCCTGAAGGGTGGACACAGGCTGCAGGGACCGCGGGGTGCCCGGTACTCACTGGCCTTGGTGTTGTAGAAGGCGAAGTTCCCGGGGTGGGGATCTGGCTCCTCGGCCTCGTCCTCATCCAGGGAGCGCCCGCCCACCACCACCAGGACCTCCTCCAGCTCCCGGGGCAGGGCCGGCAACACCTGGGGGCCGGGAGGACTGGGGTCAGAGGGACGGGCGGCACGGGCCTTGTGCCCTGGGCCCAGGTGCTGGTAGGCCTCTGCGGCGTTTTCTGATGGCTGCGGACCCCCGCGTGTGCCCCTAGTGTGAGTGCCTGTGTGCCCGTGTGCCCACGTGGCAACAGCCACAGAACTCGGAACGGGGAGAGGCGGGTCCCTGTGCGTCCGAATGGGAGGGCCGCTCCCCTCCCAGCAGCTACCATGGGCCTCTCAGAGTCACAGTGGACCCCACCTTTGCCACCGACCCCCAGATGCTGTCCCCAAGCCCCCACGTAAGCCCACCCCTGCGCCCTGGGGGGTCTGCGCCCGGGCTGGCGTGGTGTGCACTGGACTGGGGGGGCGGTCCTGGCTGGCAGGATATGCAAGAATGCTTCGCCTGGTTGCTAAATAGCCACTGTCCAGAGCTCCCAGGACCCCAGGGTCCCCCCTGCCCACCTCTCTGGCCCATATGAGGCAGACACCTCCCCCCACCAGTGTTTACAAGGCCCCCGGCCGGCTCCACCACCTGGCGGTGCAGGGGGTGGAATTTTGCCACCACACCGCCCTCCCCTGGCCTGAGCCACATCTTTGTCCCCAGACGTGGCTCCTGAGACCTCCTCTGGGTATGGTGACCAGATTTGAACATGGGTAAAGCGGGACACCATTGACCGGGGGGAAGGGGGTTCTTGATTAAAAATTGGGTCTATCTCCCGCCGTTCCCTAGCTTGTCGTGCATTCTTTCCAAACAGCGGGACTTTTTTAAAACGCCGCGGGACACGGGACAAATTGTTAAAAATCGGGACTGTCCCGCCAAAAGCAGGACGTCTGGTCACCTTACTTCTGGGGAGCAGGGCCTTCAGCAGGCCGCCCAGTGTCACCCACACCCTGGCTTCTCACTTCCCTGGGACCTGCCCCCCAGGCCCACTGCCCTAGGTCTGCTTCCAGGTGTGTCCCCGTCGCGCCGTGGGGTCCTCTGGGACAGGAGCTGGGACCGACCGCTTCCGGGCTCCTCCTCGCCTCCCATGTGGGTGCCCGAGGGTGACCGGTGGGGCTCCCCTTCCCCTTGAGGCCTGCCGCCCACTCACCCCGTCGTGGCCCTGAGACAGGGCCGCGCGACACACCTCCGACTCCAGGATCAGGGGCTCGGTGGCCAGCAGCTGCCGCACGCAGGGCCTGGGCACGGCCTCCAGCCGGACCAGGCTGAGCAGCGCGGGCAGGTGGGAGGCCCGGGCCTGCGGGGCGTGGCGCACCCAGCGCAGCAGCGCCTCCAGCCGGCTTTGCTCCGGCTGCACCTGCAGCAGGTCGCCGGCCAGACACGCGGCCAGCCGGTCCTGGGACAGCTGCAGGAACTCGTCCTCCCGAGCCACGGCCTCGAAGTTCTCCCGCAGGAAGGCCCAGGCCTTGGCGGCCACGCCCAACAGCCCCTGCTGCTCCCCGAACTCACAGATGCCCAGGCAGTTGGTGGCGTCCAGCTGCTGCTGCAGGTAGTGGCCGCAGGCCTTCTGCACGGCCGGGAAGTGGAGGCGCGTGGCCGTCCGTGTCAGCGCCTCCACGTTGGCCTGGGTGATGGTCAGCCGGCCCGTGTACACGAAGTCCACCAGCTGCCCCACCTCCGTGGCCTCCACGTCCCGCAGCTCCACGCGTGCCGAGAAGCTCTCGGCAAAGTCTCCCGCAAACATGGCGTGGAAGTAGGGGCTGTTGAGCGCCAGGAGGCCGCGGTGGCAGGGCAGCTCCCGGCCGGCCACCAGCAGCGTGAGGTCGGCCAGCGTGGGCTGACCACGTAGCCGCTGCAGCCCCTCCAGCATGTCCTGGGCGTGCGAGGGCAGGTGGAAGTCCAGGTCGTCCACGTGCCGCACCATGGCTGATGCGCCAGCGGGGCCTGGCTCCCCGGGGAAGGAGCTCCTAGGGCGACACAGGAGCAGGGTCAGCCGGGGGCAGGTGGTTGCACTCACCTGAGGCCTCCTCTCCCCTCCACAGGCCTGGGCTGAGCATCAGCGACAACCGCGCATCACCCACGTCTCCTCTGACCCGGCCTGTAGCCGGGGAGGCAGACGCCACTGTCACTCACTTTACGGGGGAGGCTGAGGCCCTGGGAGGGTGGGAGGCCTACCCATAGCCAGGTAATGAGGTGGGATGGGGCCAGCAGGAGGGTCCAAGCCCTGGGGCCCCTCCCCAAGTCCAGGCGGCCCAGAACAGACCCCTGGGGCAGGGGGATCCTGTGCCCCTCTGCCAATAGCCTTCTCCGCTTTCACACCCACCACTGCTGGGGAGCGTGTAGGGGGTGTTGGATTTCCTGCCTCCCTGACTCACTGTCCGGAGTGACACGGAGCCCTCCCTGGCTGGCCACCACCTTGCGGGATGGGTTGTCCTGGGGGAAGCCCTGTCCCTCTCTCGTCCCAGTTTCCTCACGTGCAGATGGCGAGGGTGGCAGTGAAGGGGCCATGTGACCTCGCCCTGCACCGCAGCTCACAGTGACAGTGCTCCTGCAGCCACGTCCCCAGGGTGGCTCACGCATCCACCCCTTAGCCCTCGCCACAGCCCCGTGAGGTGAATGCTGTCAGCGGCCCCCTTGCAGGTGGGGAAACTGAGGCACAAAAGGCTCAAGTCCAAGATCCCACAGCAGGAAGAGGAGGAGCCAGGCTCTGGGGTGGGGGTTCCCCGTCATCACGGGTAGGTTGGTAAAGGCAAACCCAGGGAGACTTTCTTGGAGAGCGATTTTGCATCCCCGTGTTCGTATCATCTGATGCAGCAAATCCGCGTCTGGGCGTATTGAGTTAACTAAGGTGACCAGATGTTAACATTGGTAAAGCGGGACACCATTGACCGGGGGGGAGGGGGTTTTTGGTTAAAAATGTGGTCTATCTCCCGCCGTTCCCTAGCTTGTCGTGCATTCTTTCCAAAAATCGGGACTTTTTTAAAATGCCGGGGGACGCGGGACAAATGGTTAAAAATTGGAACTGTCCCGCCAAAAGCGGGACGTCTGGTCATCTTAAGTTAAGCGCATATTTATGCTATTTATGTACTTCTGACATTTTACCCTAAGAAAGCCGACCCCCCCCCCCCCCCCCGGGAAATGAAAGGTCTGCACCAGCCTTTCACCCAGCACGACCCGGAACCCCCACAAAGCTGCGCCCCAGAGAAACGGTCTGTCCACCAGGGGGCGCATCCCGGCGCCCTCAGCGAGCCCATGGGGACAAAACTCTTGGTGAAACAAGAAAGATCAGAACGTCAAAGCCACAGAGAGAGAGGCCGCGCTATGGCGGCTGAGGAGTCGTGGGGGCCTCACTGAGCCACGAGGCTGGTGTCCGTGGTGGGAGCCGAGCCTCTCCCCTCCCCAGCTGGTGCCTGGTTCCGTCCGACAGAGCAGGGACAGGCCCGGGGAGCCCACCTAGGGGCCTGAGGACCGCCTGGGCTTGTGCCTGGACAGGACCGGTCAGCGGGCTGGGCCAGCATCCATCCTGCCTGACCACTCCTGGGGGGCCCTCTAGCTGGTAAAGGCGGCTTTGCCCTCCGAAGGGAGGGAGAAGAGAGCAGCCAGCCAGCTGCTGCCCCTGGGACACACATTCCCGTCATTGTTGTATTCCCTGCGGCCAGCTGCTGCCATGGAGGCACGGGCGGGAGCGCCCAACTGCCTTCCCACGGGGCCTCAGAGGCGTCTGCTGACACCTGCTGCCCCGCAGTCCCAGCTCAGCGTGGGGGTTTCCGGGGGGTCCCAGAGCCTCAGCCCGGTGCCCATCTGGGCCAGGAGTGAGGAGGGCTGAGCAAGCAGGACAACAAAGAAAGGGCCTTAATGAAACTCCGGCCGGTGGCTGGACGTGGCCCTGGCTGCGGTCCAGCCTCCCCCCTGCCCACCTCTCCAGACAGGACCCGGAGGGAAGCATGCCTGCCAAGCCCCCACCCCACCGGAGCGGCCTGGCCTGGGTCTCATGAGAGACCTGTGATCTCCAAGCCCACTGGGCTGTGTCACTGTCACCCACGCTGCCCGGTCCTCCCCCTCCCGTCTGCTCCCACTCCGGAGCCCTCTGGACCCTACCTCTCAGTCGGCCCCTGGGTCCCGTGGCTGAGGACTCAGGCGGGACTGACCAGCAGGCTGAGGGGGCCCGGAGGGCCGGGCTGGGCTGGGCGGAGCGGCCACGTGGGGACCAGAGGGTATTTTTAGCCTCTGTCTGCATCGGCAGGGAGGGTGCTGAGGGATGGGCCGGTGGGGGAAGGAGGCTGGTGTTGTCTATTCCTGGGTTGTCTGCACTGACACACAGGCCACATCATGGAGGAAGGCTGAGGCCTCTGGCACCCGGGGCCAGGACGGACGGCAGGACACATTCCGGGCTTCACGCCTCCCCGTGGCCCTGGGCTGACTGGGGCGGGGGTACAGCTGCCCACCCTGCTTCCTCGTCTGCAAGGGGACAGTGGACCCTGTGCTGGGACTCAGGAGGGCACACAGAGGCCTCAGCTCAGGGTCTGTCACCCCGAGGTCCCGCCGGCCTTAGTTTCCCTCTGGTTACTGACAGGAACCCATGTGGCCTCTTACTCTTCTGCCAAGTGAGAGAAAGTAACAGTTGAGAAGAAATACAGGGGAAGCCGGGATGGCTCAGTGGGTTAAGCGCTCGCCTTGCAGTCCCGGGGTCTGAGGATCAAGTTCTGGTCCCGGCCTGTGGACCCATATGCTGAATTGGGGTGAGCTTCCCATGTGGGAGCCCCCAGCCCTGCTCCTGCCCTATGCGGCTCCCTAGCCCACCTATGTGAAACAAAACCATGTCAAGAACTGATGACGTACAACTGTGGAGACGGCTCTGGGCCGTCCCCCTTCTCTCTGTCTCTGTCAAAACAATAAAATACATCTTAAAAAAAAAAAAGGAGAAAGGCTTTCAAAACATGGTTCCATAGAGGCCGCGAAGCAGTCTTTGGGTTAAGGGGGTCCCCGGAGAGCGGAGGAGCTGTTCCAGAGTGCCCCACCAGGCTGGTAACAGGGACACCAGGCCCTGAGGCCCTGTCCTCATCATATCGTGGCCTTGGCTCGGGGCTGCCCTGGTGTCTTCACTAGTTGTGAGAGCCAAAGATGGCCACAAAACGGGGTCATCTAAAAATACAGCAGCCGAAGCGCTCGGCCTCCTTTGCGGGGCTGGATCACAGCACTCACATGAGAACCTCACAGCTGGGGCTCCCCTGGCTCGGGACCCAGGACGCTGAGGGGGGTCTCCGGCATCTCTCATGCCTGAGGTCAGAGCAAAGCTTCCCAGACGTGGGCCTGCAGGTACCCAGGAGAGAAGCCACAGCCTGGGTGGCCTGCTGGGGACCCCTACCTGCCAGTCCCTCCTTCCTTTACGTATGTGGGGCTTACTAATGAAATGGACTCTGTTAACCAGCGCCCACGGGGACTGGTAGATGCCAGATAAATGTAAGTCGACTCTCCGTTACCCAAAACTCAAGCAACCAGCACTCTCAAGCATCTGGCAAATTGCGTGAGATTTGTGCTGGTTGCTTGAGTTCTGGTTAGCGGAGAGTCTACTGTACAGCCATTTTTAGGTGTGTAGGGATGTGGGCGCGTCAGGCAGGGACCAGTCCCCCGTTAACCACTCAGGACTGTCCTGATGCTCTCATAGTGCTGAGAGGCCCAGGTCGCCCCCAGAGTGACAGCCCTCACTCCTGGCAATGCGAGGTACGTTCTCAAAGGTAGCAGGGTATCATGACAGCCTGGGTCTGGGACAGCTGGCCCTGCGACTTGCTGGGAACCACACCCCTGCCCTCATGATGTTCATGTTCAGTCTACTGAACACAGCTGTTACACAATCACCACAACGATTGATTAGCTAATGACAAGTTCACAAGGAGCTTCCATACTCTGTTCACAATCAGGTTTCCTAATTCCATACTTCCCTCCCCAGTCTAGCCAAGTTCAGTCCACCCCAGCCCAGCACAGCTCAGCCCAGCCCAGCCCAGCCAGGCTTAGCCCAGCCAGGCT
>PVKE010028061.1:0-21194 GCA_004027555.1 Craseonycteris thonglongyai | reverse complement strand
ACTCACAAGGAAATCTTGGTAAAATGTCAAGTAGTGAGAATTCAAGCCTGGGGAAGGATTTATATGGTTTCACACCAAGACAATAAAATCTCCAGTTAACTACACCTGGAACAAAACATTCCCTCAATCAGAAGCAGTCAAGTTACTGGTGCTCCCTCGGCAAACAGTGGAAAGGGGCTGATAAAATAAGGCCTGAGGGTCATCATGGGAAACACAGGAAGGAAAAGAAGGCGCCCTTAAAGCTTTCTTCTACCCAGAAAACAAAGCCCAAGCAATGAGGCGGTATCAACAGAAACAAATGGTATCACGATGTTTCCATTTAATAGTACAGCGCTGTTTAAACTTTATAACAAAACACAACATGTGCTGATAATTGTTTTTATTACAGAGACAGGATGACAGCGAGTTGAAGACAGCTGAAAAACACATGAGCTTTGGACCCAGAGTGCCTGAGATGAACTCCAGCTCCTGTACTTAGCGAGATGTGTGACCATGCAAAAGTTACCTAACCTCTCTGAACTGCAGTTTTCACCTCTGGAAGATGGTAACAAGTAGATAATGGTACCGATACTCCATAAGGTTGCTGTTTACAAATACTGATTTCTACAAACAGTACGGGGCAAATGATTAATGCTACATAAGTATTTAACAAATAAGCATACTAAAACGCAGTACTCACTCAGAGCAGCTTATGATACAAACTTGTACTGAAAAATTACTCCTGGTATTGCCATCATAAATCTGAAAGGTGCCTTTATTGCATGCTGACTCCTAGGAGTTCGACTAGTTGACCAACAAATCCTTTTCTTGATCTTGGACACTGAACAGCTTTAAAGCTCAGAGGTCATTTTGACGTGGTGAAATGGAAACTGAAGGTTTTCTATATAGTTCATCAAACTGTAGTCATCCCCAGAACAGAGGAAAGTAAGGTAAACATATTATTTATTGACTGCCATGTGGCCAGTCTCTTTCCAAACTATTGTATTGTGACTGGAAGGGAATGTGGAGAAAGTGGATAACAGGTCATTACAATCCCTGCCTGCCATCACAAAACTGACAATCTGGCAGATAAGAGAGAAATTAAAAACCAATGTGCATTGCACACCACCACCACCCACCCCCACCCCCACCCAAAAAAAAAAACCCTATTGTCAAACTAATTTACAATGAGAAGAGCTTCAAGTCAATTAGGAATCTTGTTCCTACAAGACCAATCCACCTCTTCCATGCAATCAGGATCACACAGAATTCACGCTGTGGAGTACAATGTATGAATGGTGTTAGGCATCATCTGTTAGGATTGTGAATTCCCACTATCAGCTTTCTAACCACCTACCTCCTCACCTCACTCATTCCCCCATTTTTGCTGCTTTTCTCTAAAACGCTACAATCCATTCATTTAATTTCTCCTTACTATATTACAATCCTTACAGATTTTTGCCTCACCAAATTTCTTTGCCTATCACCCTGATTGCAGTTGTCCATGTTCTAAAACTTATTCCATTATACACTTATAGAAATAATGCTATTTATTCCAAAGGTTACCTGTTACCTGTATTCAATCTTTATAGTCTACTAGTTTAAACCTCAGAGGGAAATGTTATTTCTATTATTTTGAAGTTTCAGTTGGTGCTCTGTGGTAGAAGGGGCAATTAGGGCCGATTTACACTGAAACAGTTGCCCCATAAACCCTCACAATAATTTTCATTCAACCTGTACAGCAACACCATGAGATATAACAGTTAATTTTACATGAGTAACTGAGCATATGCACACGAGAATATCCTAGGCATTCTACAAAGTCAAAATGAAAACAGGAACTTGGCAGGTTCATACTCCAAGTTCAGCAGTCTATGAATGATATGCAGCACTTGAGTTGTCACTGAAACTTTTCATATGGGGGCACATTCTCTACCAGCATTCAGATTATCAGTAAATTAAAAAAAAAAGTATATATATATATATATATAGTCAATGCAGAAGGAAAATATCTCATGTTATCTGACTGCATACAAAGTTAGCATCCATGGCAACCTGTATTTCATCCATTATCATGGAAAATATGTCCTTGTAGCACAGGCATGCTCAAGGTTTTTGTTGATAACTAAACATATAGGAAAACCATCTTTGCACGTCCATTAAGCTTCATTAATTGGAATAAGATAATCGCACTTCTGGGGGGACGGGGACCCTGGTGGAAATATTAGCTAAGCATGTTAGTGAAAGACAGGGCTTTAGTTGTGTCAGGAATTCCAAGGGGTTGCCCTTTTCCTTATAAGTCTACGTGAGGGTCACAATCAGGATACCCAGATATGACCTCCATGACGTGTGTGCCTAATCAGAATGTCTCAACCAGAATGCTAGTTTCTTTGGTGATAATTAGGGCTTTCTCTCTTTCCAGTGGCTAAACTAATGTAACTCCCAGAGTTTCAAGGGAGCCACACAATCCCAGGTTACATTCATCCAATGCTGCTTTACAAATTGGAACAAAGAGTATTAGAGGAACTTCCCACTCAATTTCCATGGGAAACATTGAAATGCTAAAAGAGTTTTCAAAAGATTTTAGAAGTGTGATCAAACATGATCTTGAATATAGTCTATGGAAAAAATGTAATTCAACACGGCAATGGTTTAAACAAATTCTCACTGGGTAAGCTTTTAAAGAAGGCACTCTGAGCTCCAAAAAAAATGTTCTCTGTGTGTCCTTTCCGTGGGTACATCTCCCAGAGTCAACACAGGGCCTGGAACTTACCTGCCCTTTAATTTCTGAGTACATAAATGAAGAAGTAAATAGATTCCTATTGATTATTACCATGAATTTTTCATCCAGGAAAAACAATAGTTATTTCAAGGCAAAAGTTATTTGAGTGTACATAAGTGAATAAAATGTTGCTCTTCACCTTAAAATAAGAACTTCTATAATTACAACAAAAATATTGATGGAAAAAACATAAGTTTTCATAAAGATAACTGTTACAGAATGCTCTTACTGTAACTTGAATCCATTTTGTGCAATAAAATCTATACAAATCCTTGATATACTTACCTACATGTACATAGTAACAATTATAGAATGTAAAAGAGCTTATGGAGAAATAGATTCATAAAAATAACTAGATAAACACTTTCTGTCTGAAAATCTGTAGTAAAGAGACCACAAGGCAAAAGTTCCATAACTGGGCTATAAGTTCCAAACTGTCAAAAGCTGGAATTTTCAATACTTAATAGCCAAACTTATCAATGATATCTTTCATACCATCATTCTTGCTAAACCACTGAGACAAGTACTTCCCTAATATAATTGTAGAAAGGCTAGTATGCTGATTTTGCTAGAGATTTGATACAAAGTGCCTCATCCCTTTATAATCCTACATATATTCCTGATGAATAATCATATTGCTGTTTACCACTATCATAAGGTGACCAGATTTTAACATTGGTAAAGCGGGACACCATTGACCGGGGGGGAGGGGGTTCTTGATTAAAAATTTGATCTATCTCCCGCCATTCCCTAGCTTGTCGTGCATTCTTTCCAAAAATCAGGACTTTTTTAAAACGCCGCGGGACATGGGACAAATTGTTAAAAATCGGGACTGTCCCACCAAAAGCGGGACGTCTGGTCACCTTACAGTGACTATCATCAACTGAAAGAGTTTATATTAAGACACTGAGAATCTATAAAGTGAGAGTCAAGGTAAAACTTACCAAGCACAATGACCACCGTCTTCAGAAGGCTCATCATGGTGTCGCGATTCCGCCGGGGTCCAGAGCTATGCCGAGACATTCTCATAGTCCTCTGGCGCACATAGCCAAAAATATGAGCATAGAGAACCACCATGACGACAAAGGTCACCAAGTTGAAAATGGCCCAGAAGACTAAGTAAGAGTCGCTGTAGAGGGGTGCCATGTTGGAACAGTTTTCAATATCACAGATGCAATTCCAGCCCACACTGGGTATAGCACCCATGACAATGGCCATGGTCCAGATGACCACAATCACCACTACCACCCTCCGGTTGCTCATGCGTGTGTGGAGCTGCATGCGGAAAACCGTAATGTGCCTCTCGATTGCAATAGCTAGTAAGTTGGCCACAGATGCTGTCAGGCTGGTGTCAATGAGGCCCTGACGAAGGAGCCACGTGCTGACCGTCAGTCTCCGAGTATTAGGTCCTGTGTTGAACATCAGGTAGAAGTAGGCCAATCCAGCAAAGAAGTCTGCAGCAGCCAGATTAGCCATTAAGTAATAAATAGGGAAATGGAAGCGGCGGTTGACATAGATTGCCACCATGACCAGTAAGTTGGCCAACATGATGAAGACACAGACGGTGATTCCAAGTCCCATCACCAGTTTGCTGACTGTGTTCCATTCTGTGGCAAGATACTTCTCACTCCGGTTATAAAAGAAGGCGATGGATTCATTGTAGAAGCACTTTGGTTCATTCATGGCTGTGAACTAAAAGAGAAAAGAAGGATGAAAAAAAAAGTGCAAATCACAGATCCAAATTTAAAGATATACAGATAACACAAGACCTCTATGGTAAATGTGGTAAAAAATAAAGTAAAATAAAAAATAAACAGCAAAGAATTTGAAAATCTGATCCTACATAATGTTCTGTGATTATGTTGAAACCCCAAAGTCTCTCACGGTATGACTGTCCTCAAGATGAAAGACAGTCGGAGTTAAATAAATGACAAGGTCTGTGCTTGGTGGTTGCTCATCATTGAAGTCTACTAGAAAAGCCACATGGCCCAGAAATCTGGTTTAAAATATACGAGACAGATGAGATTGCTGCAAAGCACTGCAATTGGAATATTTCCCATAGTGAAATTTACTCTGACCTGTTATTTAGGGAACCTGTAAATATGGTTGGTTTATTATAGACAGGGTATTATTGCCCTATTATTCTGCATTTTTGTTCTCACATAGAATGTTCAATCTGTGACAGACATTTTTAATGCAAATTTTCCAAAGGACCATCAGTCCTAACATTTCAAAGAAGTCACTGTGCATCAAAGCTTCCTTCATTACCCAAAGCCAGCGTTTGCTGTTCAGCATTCCTGTGGTCAGCACTGTCTACCCCCCACTACTCCTACTCCCCAGAATAGCATTCGTCAACCAATCTATGACGTTTGAGAACGTTTTTCTTTTTCAGCAGACATAAGAAATATGTTACCTTAATGTAACCTCCAAAGAGGAGTTGACACTTTGACCTCTACATTGCTCTACAAAAAGCAAAGTATACTTAGATTAGATATGTTCTAAACTGCAGAGTGAATCGCTTCTCAGCCTTTTGGCTAAGATCAAGTGTAAAATGCAGGGTGATAATGTATTATGTGTTTTCTTATTTTTCAACATTATCAGTTAGAATATATTTGTTTATTGTTTATACCTTACTTGAAATCAAAAAGGTTTGAGAAAGTTTACAATAGAATAATATAAGTAGTGATTAAACTATCAAAACCAAATTAGAAAAATAATGAAGAGAAATGAAAATTACACATCAAACAGAAGAAATCACTTTTCCTGAAGCCTTAAGGTTTAAGACCTCTAGAATTCAAAAATATTTCTTGAGGACAGCTCACATCCTTTTTCCTTTTACCTTGCACTGCATTTTAATCACTTACTTAACAAATGTGAGTTTTAACCACTGTTTTATTAAATTATATTTTTCCACTTAGACTTGACATTTTAATATTATATTAGTTTCAGGTGTGCAGCATAGTTGACCACTATTTTTGACCAAATATTCTGCTGAATAGCCACAGATTGTGCATAACTATTTACCAAACATGGAAAGTTCCCAAACAGTGTAAAACACTTATTAAATGGTTGGTCTTTTACTCGTCTAGACATCTAGAGTCTCTTTCCTCATTTAGACTTTAATAGCTTTTACAGCACCCTTCTATCATTACACTTGCTATATAATTATTTATAGCTTAATTTGTCTGTTTATTGCAGAGATCATAGTTCAAGGGAGGAGTGAAGACTCAGTCTTACACATGTTGGTATCTCACGTACTGTCCATAGAACCTCTTTCATTGGAGATCTGAGAATTTGGCTTGTAGTGCTCCATTTCATCCCAAAGCTTGCCATTATTCTGGGCAATTCATCTAATTTTCTTGCCTTTCAGTTTCTTGGCCTCATCTCCAATGACTTCCTCTTTTGTTACAACACAGATGCCCACTCCCGTGGTCACACCCTGGTCTTTGTAACTACTCAAAACTGTGTCCCTTTGGAAATAATTAATTTATACTATCTAAACACTCACCACACTCGCATTCTTCCAAATGTCTCATTTGATCCCCAGTGTGCATCAGTTCTTTGAAGTCCTCTATTTCCTTAAGCCTCCCACTTTCCCCCATGGATTACACTTCCTGTCTTCCCCTTTTCCCTTATCCAGCTTAGATTCCATAATATAATCAAATTTTTTTAATTCCATAATATATTAAAAAATTTTCCATACTACATTCAAATTTTTTCTGGTTTTAAAACCAGTTACACAGTACACATCAATATGTGATGTAACACCCTCATCAAAATTTGGGACAGTACTCCTCCATAAATATATATATATATATATATATATATATATATATATATATATATATATATATATATATATACTGGTGTATATATATATATATATATATATAAAGCAAAACATATGAATATATACACTAAATTTGGTAAAGGTTATAAATAGCCTCACATCAATTCATTCAGAGCAAGTTTTGCCCCTATGTGGGTTAAAAAACATTTTTCAATTTTCAGACTTTCCCAAAGTTTGTAACTTCAGATAGGGAAGCAGAAACCTTTATTTTTAATCTAACTGTACTTTCATAATAATTTCTTAGAATAACATCAGTCTTGGATGAATGCAATTGGTTGCTACTTCAGAACCTACACCAAGGCTTCTGAGCGATGTTAGAGAAAATTATTGTATTTGGCAAATTAATTTTGGGATAAATTCATGATATCTAACCTCAAGTAAGACTTCAATGCCACAAGAAATCTGATTTACTGCCTAATTCTTATTCTATATCTTCTTCATAGTAACTATTTTAAACTTATCAACTGTTCTCTTTTAAGCTCCATCTTCTCTTTTGCCATCAGCAGTTGCCAAAAGAGGAAAACAGAAATCATCCAATTAGACCTCCTTTACCTTTCTCCCACCAAAAGGACAAAATTGCCTGTTCAAGAATCCCTCCTTTATTTCTCTTCAGTTACAGTAGAAAAGGTGTAGCGTTTGCCACCCAAGTGTTCTGAATCCCATCCATCCTACTACTTCTAGAAACTCATAAAGGAGGGGGGTGGGAGAGCTGGGGGGGAGGGGTTCTAAGGAGGGGGCATCAAATATATGGTGATGGAAAAAGAGCGAATTCTGGGTGGTGAGCACACAATGCAATGCATAGATGATATAATGTAGAATTGTACACCTGGAACCTATGTAATTGTTCCCAACCAACGTCACCCCAATAAATTTAACAATAAAAAAATTTGTTCTATAAATTGCTTCACTCCTCCTCCTAATAGCTTTAGTTCCCCCCTACACACACACACACACACACACACACACACACACACACACACTTCTCTATCCACATTCAGGTTTAGTCTCTGCCATCTTAACAAGAGAAAGACCAAAAAAAAAAAAAAAGGAAGTTCACTTTCCAGCTTTGATCATTCTTCTTCTTCATGGCCAATTGCTCTCTACTGTCTCTCTTTTACACTAATTTCTCAACTAAATATAGCAGTGATTCCCAACCTTTTCCCACTGTGTACCCATTTAAACCCATTTCTATAAATTGTACCCCTTGTGTTCTAAACAGCGATTTTTAAATTCCGACACATTTGCTCAGTGCCTGTCTTAATGTAAAGTAGTAGAATTGAGGTAATAAGTTAGGAAAGAAAACTTACTACACTAAAAGATTTAATTTACAATATTCATAACAGCTAAATATTGATAACGATGATCAGGTATTTAACAAACTTTTATTATTAATATTAATTTGTATATTGAAAAATCTATAATAATTTTTATGCAGATCACTGGCTAATTGCAACACTGTTAGTGAGATCATTGAGCTTGCTTTTACGCACTTAGTTTCTTGAAATCAGGCCCAAAAGATAAAAGATACAGTCTTAAATCCTACTTGCATTAAGCTTGCTGTGGTACTTATTATTTATGAAGGTGTAAGAATTAAAAGCTCTAATAGACATGCTTAAAAAAAAATCACTGACCATAATAATTGAAACTGTGTTAAACATTAAATAAAATTAAAAAACTACTTGGAAAGAATCACGATTAAAGAGAAACCACTTACCGTACTTTTAGTCAGTCAATAACTAACTAAACTGATTAACCATGCTGGCTACAGATGTATTTTTTTGTTTGGGGAAGTCCTAGAAACATCACAAATAGATTGGTCTCAAACCATGTATAATTATTGGTATAAGAGCAGTTTGGGGGAAGGGTTCATAACCACGGCCTCACCAATCATCATTCGCTAATGTGGTCTAGTTTTGAAATGTCTTCATTAATGGTGATTCAAACTTAACATTACTGTTCCATAACTAATGCTTTGTATGCTTGGTTTTTCACCATTACTAATTATTTTTGTGTACCCCTGAACAGCCCAGCATGTATCCCCAGGGATACTCGTACACCTGCTGGGGAACCGATGTACTATAAGATGGTTTCTACCCCTGGCGCTCCATCAAATTCACCCTGGTCAAATTCTTGAATTCCATATAACTTTCCATAGTTACTCCAATCTTGTGGCTCTTCCAAAGGAAACTTCTCAGTCCTCAACTTACTGACCTCCTAGGAGCATTAAATACATGACTGAGAGGCTCTTTCAGAAATTTCTGTCTTTGGCTTTTATGACATCATACTCTCCTGGGTTTTGATCTTTCTCTCTGGCTGGCACTTCTCAGTAATTTCTGAGGGTCTCCTATACTATGAACATTAATGTTTCTATACTATTAATTCAACACACTTGCATTGAGTTTTCTAATATGTCCTCCAAGATTTCAATTATTTTATATACCTTAAATACTCCCATATCTACTTAACCCATACTTCTTTCCTGAGCTCTAGGCAACTATCAAATTGCCTAATGGTAGCTCTAGTTGAGCAGTTTGATTTTTGTGTTCAAAACCACAAACTCAAACTCATAATCTTTCTTATGATCCCTAACTTGTTCTTCTGGTGTTCTCCATTCTGGAGCCTTGAGAACCACTCACTATCTTTCCAGTGATCTGAGTGCTGTATCCGGGACTGCCTTCTTCTCACCTCACCCTTATCATTTAATCAATAACCAAATCCTGTCAATTCTCCTCGATAAGTATCTGCCCATCTGTCTACAATCCCATTCTCCCAGATACCAGAATTTTTACCACACTGGCTTCTTACATGTCCTTTCTACCCAGCACCAATCTTTTCTCATGTGATCTCACTAAAAGACAAAGCTGACCATGCTGCTCCCCTATGGCAAATGCTTCAAAGCTTACAAGCACACTTAGATAAAAATAGAAGCTCTTCAATTACCTTAGCAGGCCTCCCCTGCCTCTCCAGCCTCAACTCAAGCTAGTCATGACTTTAATCTCCTTGCTTCAGCTATGTTTAATGTGCTCGGTGCTCTCTCACACAGCTGGTTCTCAGTATCAGTGAGAACAGTGGTTTTCTGTACCAGAATCATCCAAAGATTTTGTAAACCACAGATTTCTGAACATATCCTGAAAATGTCCAATTTACTAGATCTGAGGTGGGGCCCCACGTGAGCTGATGGTGCTGGTTCAGAGACTACACATTGAGTACCACTGGCCTAGAACAATCTTCTGCAATTTCACCTAGACTCCTTCATGAATCACTTTAAATATCATTCTTTCTAGTCATTTCCCCTAGACCTTCCCCCATCTAGTCAAGGTTTTTCCGACTACAGTTACTGCTTTACTCCTATAGCAACACTCACCCCACTGTATAATCATTGGTTAATTACTACTGACACCTCCCCACACTGGGCTATAAGCACTGAGGGCAGAGATTCTAGCTTTACTGTATATTGCTCTATAAACCCAACTGTTAGACATTTCAGATGCTAAATACACATTGACTGCATTAATAAATTGAAGGTAATTTCAAAAATGTTTACACTTTACAAGTTTTCTTTCTGCAGGGGAAGGATATACACAAAATTATAAATATAAATGTAAAACTCTGTTTTTTCCTTTAGCGCATGTAACCCTTTACTTTCTCTGAGCAAAGAAATTTTTAAATCAAACATGAAACACAGTGTTTCACAGCACTCCAACTTCTCAGCACCAACTGCCAACAATGTCACCATTGATGTATGCACCGTCTTTGCTCTTCTGTAAAAAACTATATAGATTAGGATGATAAAATTAAATATAAGTTGTCTTTTAAAGCCATAATATACTAAAATTAATAAAACTGATAGTAATGCCATATTTAATGACATAACTCACATGATTTTTTGAACGCCCATTTTATCATCTGTGATAGGAAACTGGATTTAATTATGTATAAGAGCTATTTCAGATTTAAAATTCTATGCTAAGAATCCTGGGTAAGAACTCTGTATTTCATGAAAATTGTCAGCTAAATATTAAAACAGTAGAAAATATACCAGGATTTAAAAATAGTAAGAGTAGCATATACAGGAAAAAATGTCAGAGGAGTTTCAGCTAGATTCAGTACATCAGGACTGAACTGAAAAAGAATTAAATCTCCTCTCCTATTATCTGCAAGAAGCAGCAGACCTGGAGGAAAAGTAAAGGAGACATGGCAAAACCTCCAGTAACAGTCACAAGAGTAGTATGAACGGGCTTTCTTACTTCCTCAGGACCTGTTGGATTTAAACAGAACCCCACATCAAGCTCTGGGAGAATCCAATTGATCTATGAATAAGTTGGACTAGAAGTCATGAAGGTAGTCATGGTTATAATGATACAGCAAACAGAAAAAATATAAATTTATTATCTACTAATCCTGGAGGTCAGAAGTCCAAATTGAGTCTCACTAGGCTAAAATCTCACTGGGCTAAAATGGCAAGATGTTGGCAGGGCTGTGTACTTTCCAGAGGCTGTAGAGGCAAGTTTTTCTTCTCTTTTCTAGCTTCTAGAAATGGCCCACATACTTTGGCTCACGGTCCCCATTCCATCTTCAAAGCCAGCAATGGCCACTCAAATCCTTCTCATGTTGCATCAGTCTAGACTCTTCTTCCTTCCTCTTCCACATTTAAGGACCGTTTAGACTACACCGAACCCACCCAGATAACCTAAGACAACCTCTCCGAAAGCCTTAACTTAATCACATCTGTAAAATGCCTTTTGCCATATAAAATAGCATATACACAGGTTCCAGAGATTAAGTAATGAACATCTTCAGAAAGCTGTTATTATGCCCATCAAAGAGATGAAACCCATTTCTGAATTAAAAACAGAAATTCAGACAAAATAAAGTATAAAAATTCCATAAAACTGAAATAGCAACTAGAAGACATACTTAACAAATTCACCCATGACTCCTGGAAGGTCAGGGATGGCAAGAACAAAAGGAAAGGAGGCACACAGAGGAAAACTCTAGGTATAATAGAAATCTAAGAAAAACTAGAACAGAACTGAAGTCATACAACTTGAAACACAAGAAAAATTATTGCTTAAGAAGGGTGGCATGCCAAATTGCTCAACAGGTTGAGCACTTGCCTTGTAACCGGCCATAACCTATGCAAACCCATATGCTAAACTGCAGCACAACTGCTTACCACCAGTTTGGTGGCAAAGGTTCTTACCTCCCAGGCAGGAGGCCCCCAATTTGGTTCCATCCCACATGGTCCCACATCCACCTGTGTGGAATGAAAACATGTCACAACTAGTTGATGTACGACTATGGAGACTGCTCTGGACCCTCCCCCTTCTCTCTCTTTCTCTCTCTTACATTCTTTCCAACAATAAAGTAAATCTAAAAATAAATAAATAAGAAGGGAGACCTCGGATTACCATTTAAGTTAATATAAATTACAAAAGAGTTAATAAAAGCAACTAAAACTTAAGTATTACTTGGTTAGATTTTAGAATCTCAAGGGTAAAGTTAAAAATTCTACAAGTACAAAAAAAGTAAACAAAAAGCAAACATCAAGTATCTAGGGAAAGAGAGAGAACAGAATATCACCAAGCCTCTGCCTCAGAATTCCAAAGGACAGAAGACAAGCAAACATCTCCATTAAATGGAGAAAATGTCTGAGGTCCATAAATTCCATACCCAAGGACTATATACAGACGTTCTCATGTGGGGACAATGAAGAATAGTCCCAGAGATATGAGAACTCAGAAAGCACATCATCTACATTTCCTTCCTAAAGAAAATACAAATGCAAGTAAGCCATGAGAAAAGTAAAAATAAAAACAACAGAATAAACACACTGGCAGCAGGCATCCAAAACCCACAAAACATGAGTCTAAGTAATTGCTCTTCTTGGGGTTGGGAAACTTAAAGCAAATATCAAAAATAATTCTTGACAGTATAATTATAAAAAGATTAATTTAATAACAACTGGAAATTAAAATTACTGTATCAATAAGAACGTGAAAATAAGAGAATAAAATTATGTAAATTTTATTATTACTCAGATCAGAATCAAAACATACTATTTAAATTATAACAATAATTTTCAAAAATTAGTTAAAATATGATGACTCAAAAACCACCAGGTTGAGTAGTTAACATACTAAAGTAGGATGACTACTTCTCATATGACTATAGAAAAAGAGAGTGAAAACAGGGGGGAAAATAAACAATGTACAGAATGGCAAGTTTGTGAAATTTATAAGACTATAAAAGATTTTCTTCTTTAGAAATGTAACTAATATTTATTTCAAGAAATTTAGAAACAAGTAATCTCACAAAATTCAATAAATATTTTTTAAAAGGTTTATTATTCCAAAATCCAAATCACTATAATTAGAAACTTCTCTGTAATAAATCACAGAAACCTTTCCTGCCTGAGAAACAAAAACGTAAATAAAAGAGGATTAACCCCAAAATAAATGTCCTCCAAGCTAAGAGAAGGCCACATTCATGCCCTTTTCACATCCACCAATTACGTCTCGGGATGATGGCATGGAGGGAGGAGGGACGCCTCCTCAGCCGCACTACAGCACAGATGTTCCACATCTCAGAAATTTACCTCACCCTCATCACGTGATCTTGGAAGAAGTCATAACAAATCTGCCAAGCCTAAACTCTAAAGGGGCACATAGGGTGTTCATCTTCACTATGCACTTCATTTATTCATTTGCACATTCACAAACATTTTTGGAGTGCCAGGTAAGGGCAGGGCACAGCACTACACTATGCCTTCAAGGGGTGCAAACTGACACACCTGAGTGTCTTTTGTGGAGCCACTGGCTGTCCATCCACTGTTTCGTAATCCCTTGAGGAAACACATGGCACAAGCTCACAGACTAGTCATCAAACCTATTTGATGTAGTAAGTCCTTAGATAAGAATGTAAATATGTACTCTACTGGCATTCTAAAAGAGATATTTTAATCTAGGCTGGATAAAAGACCAGTAATAAGATATAAATCAAGCCCACTTGGTTTCCCACTTCTGTTACAGTAGGACAGTGGAGTGGGGGAGGACTTCTTCCTGATTCTGATGCTCGCCAGCTAATTCGGTTTTTACTAAACCTCAGAAACTCTCTGAATGTGGACTTTCTCATTTGTAAAGTAAGGTATGAGTCACCTCCAAGGCCTCTTCAATTCTAGTTCTTAAATCTAAAATAATCAGAGAGCTTCACAAATTTCCTCCCCTCAAAAGATTGCAAAAGAGACAGCATAGAATTAAATGCCATTAAGTCTCTATTAACAAGAAAAATCATTCCCACACTTTTTATGTCCTCAAATTAGAAACAAAATGTGGCATAACCTTCCACTAGCACTAGAAAATAGGCCACAAAACAATACTGATACAAATGTAAAATGTTTTAAAGCTAGTATCCTTAAAATAGCTGAAGAATATGAAACTACTAGATTTTTAAGGTTTATCTGAAAAAGTGCATAAAATGCTACTTCTTATAAACTAAAAATGTGTATGAATATGATGTACACATATGTAAAAAGAAACCATGGAAAACAAACTATAAAATCAATGAAAACTGGGAAAGCCGGGATGGCTCAGTGGGTTAAGTGCTCACTTTACAGCCTCAGGGACCGAGTATCGAATCCCGGCCCTGGCCTGTGCGGACTCATATGCTGAACTGGGGAGTGCCCCCAGTTCAGTTCTCATTGGGGCAAGACCCCAGCCCACCTGTGGAATGAAACTATGTGGAAAAACCAGTGATGTGCAACTATAGAGACTGTTCCGGGCCCTCCCCCTTCTCTCTGTCTCTGTCTCTGTATCTCTCTCTCTCTCTGTCAAAAACAATAAAAATATATCTTTAAAAAAAAAACCAATGAAAACACTGTATCTTTTATAGCTCTTTGTAACAGCCTGAAATAAAGTGGGCAACATCATACTTACCAAATCTCCAAAGATAAAATTTTGAGTTGGTCCCATAATCAGAGGAAGAAATAGAAAAGTTCACTACAAACACTAAGACGTGCTGGGGAAATATAAGTAGTCTCTTAGATGCACTGCTGAGCTAAAGGGGAACTACAAACCAAGGTGATAGGTTGCCCTGACAACAGATCATCAGATTATGAAGACAGGCTATTAAATATTATTGGAAAAAGATGAGCCCTTGGCCTTGACTAAGGCATTGAGAACTGAGATCCAATCATTAAGCTAGGAGTCCTGAAGATCTCCAAGTCAGTAAGACTAGACCAGAAGTAAAAACAAAACAAAAAAGAAACAAACAAAAAAACTACCCAGTTGTGATGGGGAAAACAAGGGAGTTTGTCTGTTTTAGTTTAGGCCCCAAGTTGGGAAATAAATAAAAGACTCCCTTCAGAAATCATGATCCCAAGCCTATAAATCACACATGGTTGGGATCTGAACTTTGACTGTCAAGTCTGAGAACCCACAAAAGGAGAAATGAACATAAACATGGTTGTGAGTGTGTGATATCGCCACCCCCCTCCCACGCCAAGTGCCTGGCACTGGCAAGCATCAGACCTCCCCAGAGGTCCAGACCTCAGTGCCACCATGCAGGATTCTCTCAGATCAGCCCCACTAAAGATGAATTCATCGCTCAAAAGAATAATACACAGAAGGGACACCGTGTGTGAGAAACCACAGAACAGTCTGCAGCAGGACTAGGACCAAGAATATCAGATTTAAGACAAAACTAAACTGCCTGAGGTTTTGTATCCACCCTTTTCCATTTCAGCTGATTGAAGAGTTACACTCCTATTTGTATTCCTTAATGATTATTCTTAATATTTTAACATGCATACCTAACTTGAAGTCGGAAGGTCGTCCTTTTCCCTTGATAAGCTTTCGTTCTGACACCTCTGCTCCCACATTACATGTTACTGTGGTTTAATATTTTACTTCCATTTGTTTTGAAATATAAGGATGTGGTATTAATGTTTTGATTTTATATTTTTAAAGTTTATTTATTTGGTTATCTGTATGAAGTCAGGACAGCCAAGTTATAAGAACAAGGACAGGAAGGGTAAAATAAATTATCAGCCAATATCACTTAAAACACAAATGAAAAGTTCCTATATAAAATAAAATATTTTATACTTACAATATAGTATAATTATATACTTTACATATTATATATAATTATACATTATGTCATTAAATAGTATATATGAGAAACATAATATATATCATAATGACTAAGTAAGATATATTCCAGAATGCAAAGATGAACACAAATATTTTAAAATCTGGTCATATAATTCACCACATGAACAAATTAAGGGGAAGAAAAAAGGCCAATTACCATCTCAACAGACATGAAAATGTGTTTGGTAAACTTTAATATCCTTTCATGATAATCTGGAATCTAGGATTTGAAGGGACCTTCCCTAACTTGATAAAAGGTGTGTGGCAATTATCATATTTGATGGAAGTACTACCCTTTAAAACAGACAAAACAAAGTTGATTCAATTACCAATGGCTTCTAGCACATTCTGGTGATCATAGCCAAAACAATAAGAAAAACAAAACAAAAAGAAAAGGAAAGGATCAGAGAAAATGTTTCATGGGCAGAGAAAGATGTTCAGTGTTGATTTTCCCAAAATATATCAATACAGTGTGACAAAATGAAAATCCCAAGAGTTTTTCATGAAGATTGACAGCTCTCTGAACGCTGATAGGGCAGCACAAAAGAACCACAGTGTCCAAG
Source organism: Craseonycteris thonglongyai (assembly GCA_004027555.1). Lineage (NCBI taxonomy): Eukaryota > Metazoa > Chordata > Mammalia > Chiroptera > Craseonycteridae > Craseonycteris > Craseonycteris thonglongyai. The sequence goes on along the minus strand of PVKE010028061.1, from coordinate 4,868 downwards.
ATAACTCAAACGACAAAGAAAAAAACTAGATGACCCATTGAAAAGCCCATGTTATTTTAAAGTGATAGCAGTAAAGACATTGTTAATATTGTCACAGAAATACATGCATAGGGTGGGAAACACTTGAGATGAGACATGGCTTTCCCCCTCAATGGGGACAGTGGCATAATGTTCATCTACAATACATGATAAAAATAAAATAAATAGAATATTTATGCCACGTTACACATAGAAAACAATTTCAGGTGATATAAAGACATATGAAAAGGAAATAAAGGATTTGTAACTCACGAATATGGGGATTTCTCTAAACAAGACCAAGACTGACAAAATTTGACTAAAAATTCATACCTGATCAACCACAATTAATATTAAACAGAGTCCTAGATATGCAAAGCTCTTAGAGTTGGCCCAAATTTAAATCCGAATGAATGTCCCTTCCTTCCAGGCATGAACTATAGCTCCAAGCTCCCCTAAACTGGCTGGTGGAAATCCATCTAAGTGCAAGTATTTTGAAATCAGGCAGCTACCTAATTCACCAACAACCATCACATAATCCCTCTTCCTGCAGGACTGGAGTTCTTGCTCCTGAAAGTTGTCTGCATCTTTGAAAATTGCTTTATTGCCAACCTAGCCTTTCAAGTACTGTTTTGTCTCACGCTAAAGAGAAAGTATCAACCACTATCATTTCTCTCCTAGCCTGAGCCTGCCTGAGATAATCACTTATGACATGGGATAAGTTTAACTTAAGGGCAGTTCTCTGAATGATGCTATGCAATTACCAAATGGCAGTATGATCACACAGCAAATGAAGGTTGATTTTTTTAAATGACAGTCTTGCTGCAGCAAGGTACAGTTCTCAAAAGACATAACCCCCCGGACCCTATGATTATGATCTCCTCAGCTGGTAAAAAGAGTAGGGTGTTGTCCCACCTTAGTGTTTATTCATGGAAAAGCTGCAACAGATGTTCAAAGAAAAATAGCTGGAGAAGCTAGGGGTGGGGAAGGGAAAACAGACAAATAGCACCATAATGGGCAGTCAGAGGGAGAAAGCCACATTCCTTTGAAGGATAAACAGGTAGCTCAATTAATCATTAAAGACTAAACCAATTAGAAAGGATGATTTAGAATGAAAGGTCTCATTTGTGGTTTACCCTACGTATCCCTGTACAATTTTATCTCGTGAACAGAAAACCCAAAATGTACACTCAGATTCCAAACTATGATATCCTCTCAAATTTTATCTGAACTTATAAACACAGAAGACAGCATAGATGAATTTAAATTGCAATATGAGAACACATTTAACTTTTAATGGAAACATGGTTCAAGATGGAGCAAGTCAAAAATCTCAATGTTTATCTCCACATGCATTTATTCCTGGCAATACACTGGAGTTTTCTGTCGAGTGTTTATCTAACTTGGCTTTCCTTTGATGGGTCTTCTGGCATGCTACATAAGCACATCATATACAGACCATATGTAGAGGTAACTAGTTTCTCCCTGTAAAGAACTCCCAGAACAATTACAGGGGGAAAGGAAGGAACTAACATATGTGAGGTATCTGTTAAAGGGCTGCTGACACTGTACAAAGCACTTAAGATATATTTTGCCATTTAAACTTGTGAGCAGAGTGCATATTATTTAAATATTAGAGATTAAAAAAATAAAGCTAAAAGAGATATATTAAAAGATACTCTAGCTATGGGATTTGAACTTGGATTTGAACCAAAACTCACCTGGATCTAAGCCCATGAATTCACTCTTTTCCCGATTTCATGTTAGGTGAAGCCAGACCACACTATGTGTTTATTGTGTGGCACTCGAAACAAAGTTCATACTGCAATTAATTAGCCATACTTTGGTCTAAAAGAATGTACTATCAAGGTATCCATGATCCCCTACTTTAGAGCAGGGGTGTCCAATCTTTTGGCTTCCCTGGGCCACATTGGAAGAATTGTCTTGGGCCACATATAAAATATGCTGACACTAACAATAGCTGATGAGCTTAAAAAAAAAATCACAAAAAAATCTCATAGTATTTTAAGTAAGTTTAGAAATTTGTGCTGGTTGCCTTTAAAGACATCCTGCATGCGGCCTACAGGCCCATGTTGGACAAGCTTACTTTAGACTTAGAGGCTGATAATTTAACACCTACAACCATTTCCTTACTTTAGAGGAAGTTTAGAGGCTCCAGTGTATGTCTTCTTTTTATTCTTCAGTGGTGAAATACTCAAGCTAATATTTCATTCGATTTCCTCTCTTAGAGAATAAGGGGGTGGGTAACTATTTAAACCTTAAAATGTCTTGAATAGTTTTAAGCAGAAGAGTAAACTGATCCAATTAATGTTTTTAAAAGATAGCACACCAACTGCTTTTTAGAAAAACCATTGGGGAAATCTGAATATAAGTGAGTATAAAATGATATAGAGAGTTTTTAAATTTAGGTAAGTGTAATGATGGTACTGTAATGATTATGTAAGTGAATTAATTTTTAGAGATGCACATTTATGTATAAAGGTTGAAATGAGATGACACAATGTCAAGGATTTGCTTTAAAACATTTCATCCCCACGAATGGGAGAAAACAAATTAAGTATGGCAAAATGTTAATAATTGTTGAATCTAGGTGATGGCTATATTCTCATTCACTATATTGTTGTTTTTATTTTTGTGAATGTTTCAAAACAGTCATAATACAAAGTTCTTTAAAAAAAAAGGTCTTTCAAACTCAAAAAAGCACAACCCATTTAAGATGGAATTCAATTGTTTTAATCCACAAGTATCCACCCTCTAATTTTGGAAATAAAACTTCTAGAGCATAGATTTGAGAAATATGATGGATTTTATTAGGATAACCTATTGGTAATGAACGATGTTCAAAACACCTGTCTGACACCAGACAATAAGTAGAGACCAACTTGTGTTATATCAGAACACATTGTAAGAACTAGTGGAACAAGACTGTTGTTTAAGACAGAGAATCTACCCAAATTCATGTCTGTAATGAAAGCTACAGGAAATCTTGTAGGAACTTGTTCCCTTGGATTAAAACCAAGATAGCCACTTAGCAAATGACAGACAGAATGAAACACCTTGTGAAATAGTGATGGAAAAGAATCCTTCCTTCCTGGAATCACAGGTGTGAGATCTGAATCCCTTTGAAGTTTTCAAACAACTATTTGGCCTCTAATACCAGTTCTGGATCAGCCACTTCACTCATTCATGTATTGGACTCTTCCATTCAAAAGGAAAATAAAACTCGTAATCCATACTCTACCCACAGTACCTAGATGAACCACAAATCAAAATGCTAAAAGGAGTTCTAGAAACAGAAAACAGTCATTAAGAGCGGCAAGTGTTTTGATTTCCTACCCTACCTCCATCCCCAGCATATCCACAGGGTATGAACATGTTCACTGAACAATGAGCATGGTTCTGTCAGCAAACACATGCCCGGAGCTTCCTCTTGAGTAAGGAAGTTCTTTGTCAGTGTCTGAACGAGCAGAGCTATAAATCAGCTATAAACAGAATCTTCCTGCTGCTAGCCCGGTTTCGTCTCAGTATTCGAGCTGCTCTGTAAGAACAAGGTGCTCTCCGGGCATGAGGAAACAAAAATCCATTTTATAGTCTAGGCAGCAGAAAAGCAGGGAATACAAACTTGTCCCACTTCAAAGCACAAGGCATATCTTTCACTAACTAAACAGCAATCCCAGCAGGCATGACAATGAGAGCTTTCTTCCCTATTATTGTTTGAAACAACCACGGGCTATTTGTTCATATTAATTAGTTTATATCTAGTATTGGGCAGCCTTGATTAGAAAAATGCTCTTTGTTACCAAATGAATAAACGAACAAAACCAAAAGCTTTCAAAAAATGTTGTTGTTTTTGCCTAGAAAAGGATTTTTTTGCCTTAGAAAAGGATTGTCAGGCTTTTCACACTTGCATGGGGCTTATCTCTACACAAGTCCCTGAATTCACTCTAAAAGAATGCAAGTTGATGTGCCAGACAATACCAGGCTAAGCTGATGGAATGAACTGCTTATTACGCCTTGCCTAAGGAGACGCTGTATTTAAAGTACTTTTTCCTTCTCTAAACCTGGGGAAAATTTCATAATAGGAGAGACAACGTCAGTACAGGTTGGGGACAAGGAAAGGTCAGTCTTGGCCTAAGAGTTGACTGCATAAATTACATGTGAGGAGTTGACATATAAGCTCAAGGCCCATCATCAATCAAGTGACCCCAGAAGCGTCAGCTGTCTCTCTCTGTGACTCCTTCCAAGTGGGCTTGAGTCCCCCCAGTATCAGAGGCTCCTACTACTCCCAATACGTGGTAAGAATAATGGGGCTCATTGCCCAATGTGACAACAAAATTGTCAAAAGGCCAGGGTTTGAACCCAGGTCTAAGCCTTAAAAGCTACACAGGTTTCTTCAAGATTGATATTAATACCCTTAAGGTGGCTTGTATGGCCTTGACAAAAATCTTCTCTAACCTTGTAACCTAACCCATCTGTCTCCTCTACAACCAGAAGTATGATGATAGATACTCAACAATAGGCCCTTAGAAGTGAGGGACTGAGCTTGCCAATTTCCATGATGTAAATACTCCACCCTCTCGGGCTGATGTCAAGCTACAAGCATAAAGTCAATGGGCTCACTAAGTTCCTGAAATGTTAACAATCAGATCTGGAGGGCTGGCAGAACTGGCTCTATCTATTATGTCACTTCTCACAACCTCATGCCCTACTATACTGCAGCTCTCCTGAACGGACATCCAAATATTGTCCTCCCTCTCACCTGGGAAGAGTTGACATTCACACCGGCTGTTTACTCTTCCTTACCAGAATAACTCACACTCATTCAAGCT
>PVKE010028060.1:9423-21281 GCA_004027555.1 Craseonycteris thonglongyai | reverse complement strand
TCAGTGCATATTTATTTCTATTTTACTTTTGACAGATAGAGAGAGAGACAGAGACAGAGACAGTTAGAGAACCGAACTGTGGGAACTCCCCAGTTCAGCATGTGGGTCCTGCCTGGGCCGGAGCCGGGATTCGATCCCCGGTCCTCGTGGCCTCAAAGCGAGCGCTCAACCCGCTGAGCCGTCCCGGCTTTCCCCCCCAGCTACTCTTGAGTGGAGCTGGGGCAGCAACCTCCCACTTCCTCTCACTCTAATCATTTGCTCCGTTAGGATTTGAAAATTGCTGAGACCTTGTAAGAAAAAATAAATTAGTGGATGAGGATGATGAAGTGTGGCCGTTGGCAGTGGGTTTCTGCTGTATCAGCCATAAAACCTGTGGGGAGGGAGATGTGGGCCTCCCCCTGGGGACGGGGGTGGGGACATGGGTGTCCTTGTTCTGGTGGCCTCTCCCCAAGCCTCCCCCCACCCCACCGCCCGAGCCTCCCTCCCCTGTTGACAGGAAAGACAGGACTGTGGGGCAGGCTTGGGTGCCATTTGCATCTGGGGGGGGGGGGGCACAACATTCTAATTACAAGTGTGTATTGGGCACAATGAGCAAATACCCACAAAAGTTTAGAAAAAGCCCAACTGTGGGTCTGACAGTGGCTGCCCAGTGTCTAAATGTCTAAGTGACTCCACAGTGTAAAGCTCTTTCCAGACCAGTGGAGCTGGGCCTTCTTGGTCACGCCGCAGTCCTGTCCTGGTCGGCCCTCCTCTGATGGGGCAGCTGCGGCCGCTTCCGCTCACGGGTCCGAGGGGGGGCTGGAAGAGCAGGCCCAGGAGCGAGTGGCGAGTGGCTGCTGTGTGGAGCCTCACAAGGGTGTGAGTGACTGGAACCCTGTCGGGGGGGGGGGGTCCCAGGCCCCCTGCTGGGCTCCCCCGGGGGCAGGCGTGTGCCGTTGAGCATGTGCACAAGTGTGCGTGGCCCTGTGACATCCTGCCGTGCGTTTCCAGCCTGGGACCTGGTCCCTCCGACCGCTCCCTGCCCGGCCGCCCAGCTCTGACCGGAACTGTGGAGTTCAGCTTGTCTGCCTCTCAGGTGGCATGGGTGGGGGGTCTCCCGGCATGTGGGTGACCTTGGTGCTAAGTGACCCGACACGTGCCACCTACCTTTCCACCACAGACTGCCTGTCTTGTGATGCCGCTCCTGAGTTTTGTGTTCCGCCTAGCAACATTTTGAATGGGTATTTCCATGTACATCTGTGGCATGTGATGTTTCAAATAAAGTGGGCTTGATTTAGGAAACCAGGTAGCGGTGTGGTCCTTCCCGTAGGGACACCCCCGACCTTTCCCTGTGACCCTGCCCTCCGTAGCCCCAGAGCTGCCAGAGGCCACATGGCCACCCCCGCTGGGTGCTGTTGAGGACTGTGCTGGGCCGGGTCAGGGGGACCTGGATGGACAAGAGACCCAAGAGGGGGCCAGTGCTGCCTGGGGCCCTGGGGGCGCCCGTTAGGCATAAAGGCCGGGGCGGGGCCAGCCTGCCGCTGAGGACCCACAGTGTCAGCATCCCCATGGGCCCTGGGGGCCGAGTCCGCTTTGTTTCCTTTATATTTCAATTGTGGTAAAATACACATCACAAAGTTTACCATCTTGGGAGGCTGGGACAGCTCAACAGGTTGAGCGCTTGCCTTGTACCTACGAGATCCAGGGACGGAGTCCTGGCCCCAGCCCGTGCAGACCCACTTGCTGAGCTGCGGTGCAGCTGGTAATGGCTGGGATGGCGGCCAAGGTTCTCGCCTCCCATGCGGGAGGCCCCCACCCTGTGCAGCCCCACACCCACCTGTGGGGGATGAAACCGTCACAGCTGATGACGTACAACTATGGAGACTGCTCTGGGCCCTCCCCCCTTCTCTGTCTCACCTTCTCTCAAACAATAAAAAGTCTTTTATAAAAAAACAAAAAACCCCAAAGCTTTTCATTAAAAAATCTTTACCCTCTTAACCACGTGTAAGTGTCCTGCTCGGTGGCATTAAGCACATTTGCACCGTTATGCGGCCATCACCACCGTCTATCTCTAGAACTTTCTATTTTTCTGAACTGAGATGTCCTGGTGAAATACTCGCTCCCCGGCCCCTGCTTCCCTTCCTTCCACGTCTGTCTCCCTGTCTCGGAACTGGACTCATCTAGGAACCTCGCAGAAACGGAGTCCTGCAGTCCTTGTCCTTTCGTGACTGGCTGGCTCATTGATTGGTGGCATCAGTTTTAAAGATTTATTTTATTGATATTTGACAGAAACAGAGACAGAGAGAGACAGAGAGAAGGGGGAGGGCCCAGAACAGTCTTCACAGTTGACATTAGTTTTCCGTATAGTTTCACTCCACAGGTGGGCACAAGGCTGCGTAGGGCAGGAACTGGGCCGGGAGCCTCCCACATAGGTCCCGGCAAGAACTGAACTGGGGGCACTCCCCAGTTCAGCATGTGGGTCCGCATGGGCTGGGACCGGGATTCGATCCTTGGTCCTCAGGGCTTCAAAGCGAGCGCTTTACCCGCTGAGCCATCCCAGCTTTCCCAGTGGTGGCATCAGTTTTAGGCAGAAATGTACTTCCCCAGACCTGGGCTCCAGGAGGGGCTCTGGCCACAGGTGGAGGGGGTGGGAGGTGCTGACGGAGGCAGGGCCACCGGGACAGGTGGGCAGGTGTCCCGCGGGGGGAGCCCGGGGAGAGGGTGGGCTCCCAGGAGGCAGCAGGACGGACTGACAAGGGCAGGGGCTGCCAGGTGGGCTCAGGAGGGGACGCCTCCCCGGCCCCTGGTGTGGTCCTCAAGGAGAGGGTCATGTGAGCTGCAATGGCGATGAAGGGACAGGAGCCTATGACCTCCCCGATGGTGCCGGGCTGGTCACCCCACAGCAGCTCGCTTTCAGCCTGGCACAGGGACAGAGCCGAGGGGTTGGCAGTGACCTTCCCAGTCAGGGCGGGACTGACCCTCTGCCCTGCTGGAGCCAGACTCAGCAGCAGGAGGGTCAAAGGGGCGTGAGGTGCAGCCTTCACTTCAGACACAGGTGTGACTTGGTCATTAGGATGACAGGTAAGTGGGAGGAGGAACCAAGGCTGAGAAATGAGGCACGTACCACCTCAGGAGAGCCGTCCGGAGAGGCTCGGGGTGTCCACGGGGCAGGCGTCTGGACGGCACAGCGTGAGGGCTGGCCGGTGTGCCGTGGTGTCCCGAGCCCCTGCCGGGGGCTGGCACCTTCTGGAAGCATCTCCACTCAGGTGTCCCGTGGCCGATGCCAGCCGTCAGCAGGGACCTCAGCTGGACCTGAAGCCGGAAGGCCTGCGGGTGGCCTCTGGCGTCTGACCACATGGGGAGTCCTCACAGCAGGGCAGCGTGGACGTCCCACATGGCCCCCACCACACACTGTTGGTTGAGGAGTCCCAGAGGCCCACCGCATTCAAGGGCAGGGGACACAGACCCCCGGTCTGTCGGCAGTCGGACCGAGGTCTCATTGCAGAAACCAGGTGAGGTGGGGGGAGTGTTGTAGCATTTTCATCACATGCAGAGAGCCCCCTGAGTAAGGCTCGGGGCCTGCTGGTCCGGCCCTGCCAGCTCTGCCCTTGGCCTTGCGGGGCAGGGGTGGGGGATGGGGTGACGAACGTTGGAAAGGCTTTCCTCCGAAAGGCCCAGAGCCCGCACCTGGCGTTGACTGAGTGTGCGAAGCAGCCCGACCTGTGTCGATAGGCTGAGCCTCAGAAAACACCCACCTGACCCCAGGTAAAGCGGTTCTTCGAAGCCGGGATGAAGCCGGGATGAAGCCGGGATGAAGCCGGGAGCCCATGCGCTCTGCGGGTTTGCCTGAAAGCCTGGGGGACCCAGTGCTGGAGGAGGGACAGACGGCAGGAACGGAAAGCTCTGGCCGTTAGCACGGGATTCGTCCACCGCCAGCGCTTGCCTTTCCCGATGGCAGGGGCCAGACAGCTCGCGGAGTCCTGACCTTTCAGAGCTGGGAGGAGTGAGGCCTGAGGGGGTGTCACCAGCCCAGGGCCACGCGCCCGCCAGCTAGTTAGTTAGTTAGAGTCAGGCTCTGGGCCACCGGGACATGGATGGCATGACCCCCTCCACTCTTCTGTCCGATCTTGGGCGGGAGCCACATGGAGAAGTTACTGGATGAAGCTTGGCCCCCCCACCCCACTTCTGAGGCGGAGCGTGGCTCATGGAGGGGGCTTTGGTCGAGACAGAGAATGGGGAGGGCCCAGAGCCGTCTCCATAGTTGTGCATCATCTGTTTTCGACATGGTTTCGTTCCTCACAGGTGGGCGGGGGCCGCGCAGGGTGGGAGCTGGGCTGGGGGCCTCCCGCATGGGAAGCTCACCTCAGTTCAGCATGTGGGTCCACACGGGCCGGGACCGGGACTCGATCCTCGGTCCCCTAGGGCTGCAAAGCAAGCGCTTAACCTGCTGAGCCATCCCGGCTTCCCCCGTTTCTAGCTTCTTGCTCTTATACACAGAGGTGTTGCGAGTGTTCTCATCCACTCAATACGTGCGCATAATTTTTTTCTTCAGAACAGAAATTTCGAGGTCCAGAGTTATTTGGAACTGGCGGGGTCAGGGCACACCGCTGTGTTCACCCCAGAGAGAACCGGCCTCATCCCGCGTGGTGAATGGGGGCGTGGCTGCGTGTCCCGCGGCCCTGAGGGCCCGTCTGACCCCCGGAGAAGGTGCTGGCCATTCTTCCCCGTCCCAGCGCTGGGACTGGCCGCTGAATGTTTGGGGATGTGGATTCCGTGAAAGCAGGAGGGAAGGGGGAGACCCTTCAATCTAACTTGGTTCATGTCAGGCTCCGTGAAACACTTGCGTCTGGGGGAAAAAATCTGATGCTAGGGATTTTTGTTCCTAAAATGTGTTTGAAATTCTAAATGTTAAAACAAACCACCACCAAGGCCAGCACACCCTGCATGCAGGAATGCAGTTGCTCTTACACACGTGGCCTGTCTTTACCCGCTGGGGGGTCATTCTGGGCCGAGGGCAGAGCAGGTGCAGGGCCCTGCATGGCCACTGGGTGGGTGAGTGGGCAGCAGGCTCTTCAGGCCCCCGCCCCCCGCCCCCCAGGACCCCCTCCTCAGCCTGTGGTCTCAGCTCCTTCTTCTGTGGCTCCTGGGCCTGGTGCACAGTAGGTCCTGAGAAATCTCGGGGGCTGGAGCTGGCAAAGCTGGGTGGGGGGCCGGTGATGGGTGTGTGGCCTCCTCAGAACGACCCGGAGCTAAGATCGGCCAGGCCTGTTAGCGACGGGGAAACTGAGGCCCATATCAGGTGGGCTGGGCTGGGGGCCTGCGTGCCCGGCCCACAGGTTCTCAGCACACAAACAGACCCCTTCCTGGCCCCCCAGCCAGGCCTCCTGCTTCCTGCCCCCCCACTGCCCCCACACCTGGGCCCAACTTGGGAGGTAGGGACAGATTCGAGAAGGAAGGTGGGCGGAGGACACAAGCAGACCGGGGCGATTTATGGCGTAAACACAGCACTTGTGTGTGGAAGAAAAATATTTTCTTTGAACAAACAAGACTCTCAGCCCTGTTTCCCAGAAGCACTATTATCTCAGAATAGCGTGGCGTCCGAAGAAGAAAGAGAAAATACGGTGAGGGAGAAGGGGAGAAGAAAACGCTTTGGTGGGGTAGGGGCGGCCGGCCGGGCGTCTCTGCCGTCTGCCAAGGCCAGGCCTCGCCTCAACGGGCACATTTGCTGAGGGGAACCAGGGCAGGGGCCCCCCAGGACATGGAGTGCCCTGCAGCTTTGGTTTTGTTGGGGTGATGGTGGTGAAACTACACGGTTTTGGCTTTTTGGATCAGCTGTACTTCTGTGCCCTCGTGCCAATGGCTGAGTGGACCAGAGCCGGAGCAAGCCAGAGCCCTGTGACCCACCGCAGGGAGCCCGGGTCCTCGCTATCCAGCAGCAGCCCCCAGGTTGGGTTCCCAAGCCAGACATGCATGGGTTCATGAGGGCGTTCTCAGCGCCTTCCCTCCCTCCCGGGGCCAGTCAGCTTGGCATTCATCTTTCTGCACATGAGCCCCTCTCTTCCGCTCCCTGCCCCCCGAGGCCCCCAGATACTTAGGGGTGAAACTTCTCTCCAATGAGAAAGACCTTGGGAAGCCCTGAGCCGGCTCATGCCCAGCCATCCTTTCGGGGGCCAGTGAGGAGGCCCCGGAAACATGGGGCACCTCTCCCCCACGTTGCCCAGCAACTGGCGGCTCCTTATCAGCTCCCAGGGAAGCTCCAGCCAAATCCTGAACCGGCGGCCCCACCTGTTTTTCAGTTTGTGGTTTAGGGGTTTTCATAAATTTTATTTTAGGAAGTGAAATGAACAGCACTCGTTCTGGAAGGGGAAGATAAGGCTTGGATCCGCCGGAGCGATGTCTGCTGGAGAGAAATCTCTCTGAACGGGTGGGCAGTTTTCCAGCGCGGTGCGCGTGGTGCGGAAGCGGGTGGCACACTCGCCGGGCTGTGGGTGTGGGCCTGCCGGGCACAGTGGCTGGGGTGGCATTCTGCCCAGACGTGGCCTGGAGGTCTGACCAGCCACCTGTGCCACCCCCATCCCAGCCACTTGGGGCATTGCAGGGCTTTGCTACCCAACAGCTTGGCTTCCCAGGCCGTGCTAATTTTTTTTTTTTTTTCCCCCCCCGGAGCTAGAGAGGCATTCCTTGCTCTATTGCCACCTGGAAGCTGCTTTGTCTGGCTCGTGAGGGACCTCAGTGCTCCCTGGGGTCTCAGGGGGAATTCCATCCCAACTTCTGTGTCAGGATGTGTTAGGGAGCGAATAACAGAAAACCTAACTCAACACAGTGTAGCAATAAAGGGGGCTTATGGTAATGAAGCGAGCATGTGGGTGGACTTCAGGTCAGGATTGATCCAGCCACTCAGTAGTGTCTTGGTTCGGTGCTGTCACTGAGCCCCTGGGCTGTGGCTTCCTTGTTTATTCCCACCCCTGAAGCAATCGCGATGACTGGGGCTGAGCACACCCTGATTTGCTGAGTCAGGGCTCATGCAAAACATGGGGCAACTGCAGAATGGGGGGGGCAGATTGGAGTTTGAGGGGCACACAGAGTCCCCTAAACCCTTTTCTGATACACACGTGTCATGACTGTTGTGGATCTGCCCTGGGCTACTCAGAGGGAAGGCCGGGTGTTCAGAGGGCGACTCTTCAGCACTCGGAGTGACCCCATCTGTCTCCTGCTGCATTCTTTCCTCTGCCAGGCCCGACTCCTTCCGTCTTCTTCTTTGTCTTTTTAAAATATTTATTTTTATTGTTTTTTGACAGAGAGAGAGACAGAGAGAGACAGAGAGAAGGGGGAGGGCCCAGAGCAGTTTCCATAGTTGACATTAGTTTTCCATATAGTTTCACTCCACAGGTGGGTGGGGGTTGCGCAGGGCAGGAACTGGGCCAGGAGCCTCCCACATAGGCCCTGGCAAGAACTGAACTGGGGGCACACCGCAGTTCAGCATGTGGATCCACCTAGGCTGGGCCTGGGATTCAATCTTTGGGCTTCGGGGCTGCAAAGCGAGTGCTCAACCTGCTGCGCCATCCCAGCTCCCCCGTGTTCTTTTTTTGTTTTTAAAAATTTTATTGTTTTTGACAGTGAGAGAGACAGAGAGAAAGTAGGTGGGAGGGGCCTGAGATAGGAACCCTGGAGTCTGAGCAAGATGATGATTCAACCGGGGCTTCCGAGGAGGCCTGGGGTGAGGCTGGGGGTGGGGTTCAGAGTCTGAGTTCTGGGGGCATCAGGCAGGAGGGGGCTTGAAGAGGAGGCACAGGTGTGGGTTGGGGTTGGGTGTCGGGGGAGGAGAGATGAGGGTGGGTGGGGGGTGGGGCACCCTGAGGAACTGGGGGCAGAGACCCACCTGCATAGCCCAGAGCCCCGAGATCATTAGAGGAAATTCACCCCGCCATCGGTCCCTTGCTGGGGGGCCGCTAGGTCCACCTAGGTTGCTATGGTGATGGGATGTGTGGCCAGCAGGTGTCAGCAAAGCCTTCAGAATCGGGAAGATCAGGTGTGGCTGGGTGGGGGGCACCTGCAACCCCTCTCCTGGGCCTTCCCCCGCTGTGCCAGGAGAGACCCCCAATCCCACCTGAGGGGCCCTCAGAGCCGGGGGTGCGCGGCCCGGGATAGCAGGACCCTGGGTGGGACTGTGGGGGGTCCTGGAAGCGTGTCTCCCCTCTGCACTCAGGTGAGAACCCGGCTCCTCCACTGAGGGGTTGGGGCAGGTGCCACTCTCTCTGAGCCTCAGTTTCCCCATGTGTAAAATTGTTCCACGGAGGAGGGTCTAGGGCTGGCCTGGAGCAGGGGCCCCATCAGAGGTCCCGCCCTCGTTTGCCCCTGGGCCTGGGGCATCTCTGGCTCACGCTGAGCCTTAGGGAGCAAGGCACACACACTCCCACACATGCGTGTAGACGGCCCACAAAGAGGCACACTGTGCTTTTCACGCCCAGGTTCTGTGAACCACACTGATCCTATTGCACAGAAGTGTCACTGAGGCCCCAGGAGACAGTGCCCCCTGCTGGGCCCCTCGCTGAGCCTCGGGTGGGTTCCTGGCCCAGGGACTACCTGTGGGAGAGGCCCCAGGAGCCCCTGACCATCCCCCCACCAGGCCACAGGACCCAGGCAATGGGACAGGGAAGGGGGAGGGCCCAGAGCCGTCTCCATAGTTGTACGTCATCAGTTTTCAACATGGTTTCATTCCACACAGGTGGGCAAGGGCCGCACAGGGTGGGAGCTGGGCTGGGGGCCTCCTGCATGGGAAGCTCACCGCAGTTCAGCATATGGATCCACACAGGCTGGGGCCAGGATTCGATCCCCGGTCCCCAGGGCTGCAAAGCGAGCGCTTAACCCGCTGAGCCAGCCCGGCTTCCCCTAGATTTTATTGTCTTTGACAGAGACAGAGAGAAGGGGGAGGGCCCAGAGCAATCTTCATAGTTGTACGTCATCAGTTGTCGACATAGTTTCATTCCACACAGGTGAGCAGGGTGCTGCGCAGGGCGGGAACCAGGCTGGGGGTCTCCTGCATGGGAGGCACGCCCCCTCAAGCCAGGAGCCGCACTGGGGGGTGAGAACTGAACTGGGGGCTTCCCCCAGGGGAAGCTCACCCTGGTGAGAGCTGAAGTGGGGAACTCCCCAGTTCAGCACATGGGTCCACATAGGCCGAGGCTGGGATTCGACCCTCGGTCCCCGGGGCTGCAAAGTGAGCTCTTAACCCGCTGAGCCGTCCCTGCTTCCCCTAGTGACCTCCTCTTAACTCGATTCCTCTGTGATGATCTTATTTCCAAAGAAGGTCACAGGCACTGGGGGTTAGGACTTCACCCTATCTTTTTTTGGGGGGAGGGGACAGTTTACCCCACAATTCTGCGGATGGGCTGCCGTAGCCCCGGGGGGGAGGGGAGGGCTGTGTACCCTCTCAGGAAAGCCAGGTCCACGCAGCTGAGGGCAGTTTTGGGAGTCGGGATACCTGTGCGGAACTTGCTGCCCAAAGTCACAGAAGCAAGAGAGGGTGAGGCTGTTGGGAGGGCTTCTGGGTGGGAGGCCCAGCGTGTCTGTCACACTCCAGGGTTGCGCTGACGCCTGTCCCTGAGCCGGATGAGCCGGCCCTCCGGGAGGGGACCTTCTGAGAGGACGGGTGTAGGTACCTGGTGTCCCTGGGTGGGTGCTGGTGGCTTGGCGGCTGTGTAGGAGTGGGCGGTCCAGAAAGCCCCCCGGGAAGGTGCTCTGGCAGGCCCACCCTGGTCCCTCTCTGAGCTGCTTCCTCTTCTGAAAAGCAGAGGGGGCACGGTGTGGCCACCAGCCCACTGGGGACCTGCAGAAGGGACAGCTCTGGGCGAGGAGCCCCTTGTGGGGCAGGCAGGGCAGGCTGGCGATCCGGGAAGGCAGTTTGTTTTTAGAAATTGCCTGGGAAACAGGGTCCCTGTGATGTGTTCCCAGAGCAGCCTAAGGAGGCCCCTGCCAACCCCTCCCAGCCAGGCTCTAGGTGGGGAAAGGGAGGGGCCTGGGGGGGCCTAGACTCAGGCTTCCACCAGGACAGAGACCCACCTGCATAGCATGTAGCCCCGAGATCATTAGAGGAAAATCAGGAAGGTAAGATACTGCCAGAAAAAAACGAAAAGAAAAAGGAAGAAAGGAAGGAGGGAGGGAGGGAGGAAGGAAGGAAGGAAGGAAGGAAGGAAGGAAGGAAGGAAAAGAGAGAAAAAAGAAGAAAAGAAAGAGAGAGAGAGAGAGAGAAAGAAAGAAAGAAAAAGAAAAAAAGAAAGAACCCCTCCACAAACCACAAGACTTCTCTTTTCCCCCAACACTCTGTACCCTGATTCTGGGCGTTCTCTTCCAGATT
Organism: Craseonycteris thonglongyai; assembly: GCA_004027555.1. NCBI lineage: Eukaryota > Metazoa > Chordata > Mammalia > Chiroptera > Craseonycteridae > Craseonycteris > Craseonycteris thonglongyai. Next base: position 10,948 of record PVKE010028060.1, on the reverse strand, counting down.
CTCTCCTTGGGTGAGAAAAATGAGATTCAGTTTAAAAGAGTGTTTATGGAAAACAGCTTCTGTGCCCAGTGTTGGCTGAGCCAGGGGAGCTTAGCTCTGGGGAGCCCTCGGCTGGGATGGGAGGTGTCCCCTCATGGGGTCACAGGTGAGGACCCTGGATTTGGGCTTGGAATGGGCTCTGTCACACCATGGAGGCAGGAAGTCTGGTTCCTCCTGGAGTCCTGGGCGAGCAGCTGCCAGGCCCCTCCCGGCCCTGGGGGTGGCCGGCAACCCTTGGAGTTTGTTTCTTCGCTTGAGGATGGTTCCTCTAATCTCTGTTTGGGTCTTCACACGCCCTGTGCGTGTGCGTGCATGTGCGTGCGTGTGCGTGCGTGTGTCTTCTGTCTCATGAGGATAACCATTGAATTGAAGGCCCGCCCTAATCCAGCAGGATCACATCTCAAGTGCTTCACCTGAATTACCCCTGCAAAGACCCTGTTCCCAAATAAGGTCACGTTCTGAGGTTCTGGGTGGACGTACCTTTTGGGGGGACACCCCCTCAACCCGCGGTGCCACCTGGCTGTGAGTGGTGGGGGCTGAGAGCTCGCCAGCACCTGAGATGTTCCGTGATAAGAGTGGGACGGTCTTGGGCCAGTGAGACCATCGGTCCCACTGGTATTGAGAGGGGGTGATCCATTTGGGGTTTTACATGATCCGTGGCAGGCTCTGGGCCCCCCCCCAGCACCCCCTCTAGGAGCCCAGTACCGCTCACAGGCCGGGGTTGAGGGTACCCCACCCTCACCTGTAGGCTGGGCAGCCAGGGGAGACATGGGGGTCCTGGACACAGGGCGGGCACAGGGTGGGCACGTGTCCATCGGTCCTGTGGGCACCGTGGGAGATTCCTGAGGCCTCTGGGAGCCTCCCGCCTGGGGCGAAGAATGCTCTTAATTAAACCGGGAAGCTGGCATCGCCCGGGGCCAGGAGCTGGCCTTGTCCTTGGCAAGCTGGATGCTTTTCAGTCCCCAGGAGGGATTAGGTCTCCAGGGACAACCTGGTTCCAGAAAAAAAGAATCAAATTAAACTCGCCTTTGGCGGCCAGGTTCCTAGGGAGCAAACCTGGACCCCCAGCTCCACCCTGTGAGGGCCAGGCTGCCCTCTGGGGGCTCCTGGGGACAAACGCGGGGTGGGGGCCGCATCCAAAGCCTTGTCCCCATCCTGGGCAGAGGGTGGCTTGTGGGGAGCCCTCCAGGGGCAGGGTGGGGGGTGGTCAGGCCTCACTGACATCACTGCTCCACGCAGGGAGGGGCCCCAGGCTGGGGTTTTCTTTACCCCCTGGGGTTCTGCTTGTCTTCTCTCCTGTACGAACAGGGCCACTGAGGCCCAGAGCTGCAGAGGGACCGGCCCTGGGTGAGTCAGTGAATTGAGCAAGACCCCCACGGCCTGGGCACCGGCTCCTCAGGCTGCAGGGCGGAGCTGAGGGTGGAATGTCAGGCATGAGGGGGAGGAGCAGACACTGGAGCTGCCATGGGCCCCCCCCCCCCCCCCC
>PVKE010028059.1:0-21148 GCA_004027555.1 Craseonycteris thonglongyai | reverse complement strand
TATTTTATTTTAATATTTTCATCCTGTAGAAACACACACACGCATGCAATGCTGTAAAAAAAGTAGAAAGACATGCACATTTTTGGTATTTCAGATAGCCAAATTGAATAAAAAGAAAAAGTCAACAAGCAGAGAGAATATCAAGTAGCATCTTCTTAATTGCTTACATCAATTCTGATGATAATTACCTCTTTGGGGATAAATTAATTAATGGGGGAATCTAATTTTCAAAATGTATAAACTTGAAGCCTTTTTGAATCCATGTATTTCTTTCCACAAAATGCAACTATCTATTGCTATGTTTCCTCATTACCTGACAAGGAAAGAGTGTTGTATAGCATTGGGTCCAAAAGAAGGAGGCTACTTTGCACATTGATTGTCATAAATGACCTTACAATCTCTGCTGCTGTATTACTATAATCTTCAACCAGTATACAGTGAATTCTCAATTAACAGGCATTCATGGGGATTGGTAGCTGCCAGATAAATGTAAGTAAACTCTCAACTGGAATTCAAGCAATGAGCACTCTCAACATTTTTTTCTGATTGCTTGAGTTTTGGTTAACAGAGAGTCTACTGTATTTTTAACAGATGCTGTACCTTAGTTAATTTTTAGAGCCACAAACTCTCATGTCACTGATATAACAATTGTTTGGCTATTCTTCAGGGTAATCATGATATGATTATAATCTACAGATATCATTAAAAAGCAAGAAGGCATTGACTCTTCCTTTGGTTTCATAGTAAAGTGGTAATTGGAGGAAAGACCCATAGCCAAGTGAGTGAGAAGAGAAACTGAGGTCACCAATGGAAAACACAGGTTTAAGTTAAAGGGAACAGGCATGATGAAATGATCAACTGTTATAGTATTTAAAAAATCATCAAAAAAGCATATGATGATGTAATTTGTATTGTAATCTGATGAAAGTATGAATTTTCTATTGGAAATAACCATGAAATCAGAGAAAACAATTCACTTGGAGTTGTAGGACCATTTCATGGAAAGGATTGCTGATTATGACAATCCTTGATTATAAATATCTTAAGGATCTCTTCCAAGCTCTGTTGTAAAAAGCATAGCTCAATGAAAGTTTAAAATGCACACTGACCACAAGATCTTATTATTAATTTAGTTATTCAACAAATATTGATTGATCACCTTCTCTTGCCAGGCATTGTTATAGGCACTTGGGTTTCAATGAAGAAAAACAAAATTAACAAAATGAGGAAAAAACAAATATCCTGGCCTTCATGGAGACTGTATTCTACTGATTTTGACAATAGATTATTGTTGAAAGGGGACTTATATAAGTTATAACCACACAAATGAAGCAAGGTAATGTTTTATTTTATGTATGTGTTTCTCATTTCTACTCACTTTCACCCCCATTATTTTTCCCTTAGGGGAAGCAAGAAGTACAGAAAACAAAAATGCAAAATCTATCTAGCTATTTGTTTTCAAAATATGTTTTCCAAATTCCAATGTAGGCAATAGTTTAACTGTTAATATTTATGAGTCTTAAAAAGCTAGATTTTTGCAAATTGTAGCCTAAATTTATTTCATAAATGATAGCTTTGGAAAGAATATGTGATGATGGAAGAGCTGGTTGTTCTTCCCTAAATTTGATTTCACTGTGTTTGGTGAAGAGGCAGAGAAGACTTCAAAGTAATAAAACATGGGTGACGTTTTCTGGTAGGAAACTGTAGCACTTAGATAATTCTAGGGTTATCTGAGAGCAGAAAGGACCAATGCCTCATTTCCAACTTTTGGAGTAAATGATACATTTTCTTTGAAGTTTTGAGAATATTTTTATTTGTTTTTTATCAACCTTACTGAGGCTATATATATATATATGCATATATACATATATAAATACATATATGCATATATACATATATAAATACATATATATATATATATAATATACATACATATATTTTTAGTAAACAATTCAGTGAGTTTTTGTCAATGTATACATTTTTATAGTCATTACCCCCATAAAGATAGAGAACAATTCTAAAACACTGGAAAGTCTCCCCTTAGCCTTTTGCGAAAATAATCTCATCTCCCATGCCAGGCAAGCACTGATCTGTTTTCTATCTTTATAGATTAATTTTGTCTATTCTAGAATTTCATATAAATTGAATATAATTGGTGTTCTTTCGTGTCTGGCTTCATTTGTTCAGCATATGGCTTTTGAGACTTGTTCATATAGGGATGTTTTTAACCAGGGCTTCAACCTAGGGACAGGGGAACTTGTTTTATCTGTAGACTTCTATAGGTATATCACAGCCTCTGGCATTACTAGTGTTTCTTCTTGGCTCAATATTTTAAAATTTTCTAAGAAGCACAAAAATGAAGCAAGGAAAATTATTGTCAGTATAATGGAGGTAAAGTGGTTTTTGTTGTGTAAATATCTCAGCATAAATTGACCTGCTTGTTATCATTGTATTAATAATCCAGGAAAATATTCTTCCCATAAATACCTTGATAATATTAACTGCCTGACATACAAAGATATGGATCTTGGATATGTCATGTATTTCTTAAGCCATTGTAAACACTGACATCTCTGAGACTCACTCATATTTAATTTGCTTTGAGTGCAGTTATAATAAAAATATTATCAAGAAATAATTATATATATGCTGTATTAACATGTGAACTTTAGAAATAATACCTAAAATATGTTTGTTTTGAATTTGTGCAAAAGTGACACTGAAAGCCAACTCGAGTATTCGAGTGAAAACAGACTGATATTCAATAAATTCAGATGACTCAAATTCAAGGGAAGGCAGCCCTATCAAATGTAATTTTCATAAATGTAGAAGACCTATCTCTCCCAGTGATGACTGAGATTCAGGAGAGGAAGAATGGAATTGAGAAGAAAAAGATAAAATTCCAAATATAAAAACCATTTACCCAAACTTCTGGTATTAATAAATGTTTTAGTTTGCAAAGACTAGGTATAAATCCTATACTTCTTTGTGTCTTGTAACAAGTACTAAGTGATGATTTTGTTGAAATGATAACCGTAGAAACAAATAATTACGCAAATCAAAAGATAAAGGACAGGAATTTGAAAAAGGATGAGGAGTTGTTTTTAGTAACAAGTGATGAAATGAAAGCATACCTTTCATTATGTATCATAGTGTTGCAAGTAAAAAAAAATCTAAATAGATATGGACTGGAAAAAAAGAGTAATATTAGAGAGACAGATATTTTTAAAAACTGTATATCACAAATATTTCTTGGCTACATTAAATTTTCTTCACTTTTTGGATAATGAAACTGTATGTAAAGAAGACAGAATATGAAAAACATGAAGTATAGTCAACTATTTGAATAATAAGTTTGAACAATTACTCCACATGAAGAGGTCTCCCTAGATGAGTCACTGATGAAATTTGAAGGATGGCTTGTGTATGTGCAATTTATAGCTACCAAGGTGTCAGATTTGGAATCACAGTTTATAAGTTATATGAATCCAATACTGGATATTGCATCCACAAATGTTAAGTTGAAAAATAAATAATATTTTTTGCTCATGTAGAATTTTATTGAATTCATATGTCAAGGAGTTAAACTTGTAAAGGTAGCTGTCCTAGTACTTTCCTAGTTTTTATTTTTGGGACACATTTCTGGAAAATTCAAAGGGTCATAACCTGTAAGAAACAGTTATTTACCTAAGGATTAATACTTCCAGGAAGGTTGAATCATCTGACCTTTACATACCCTCTGATACTTGCAAGGACAATGCTCTTTTAACAGATAAAAATATGCAGATTATTAAAGATGACTGTATATATGCAGTAAAGTTAAAAAAAATTTTTGAGTTCAGTTTACTTTTTTTTGTTATGTTTCTGTGTCATACGCTGATAGTTCTGTGTAATCTCAGGTTAGTTGTGGGCTTACTCTTTTTATAAATGTTGAAATATTCCATATACAACTTTTTCTTCCCTCTTTCCCTCCCTTCCTCTCTTCCTTTCTTCTAACTTCTTCAATAATTCATCATACTTCATTGGACACTTGTTGAGGTGTCAGTTAGTTCTAGGAAGACTGAAAGCAGTGTGAAAAGTCTGTGGAAATTTTGCTATACAGAATGCATGTTGACCAACTTCCATATTATGAAAACATTTGTATTTACCCACAGTAGCTATTTCTCAGAGTCCTTGAATAAAGGCCATAGAAACTGGGTCATGATACCTCGACAGGCATGTAGAATTCATAGCAATTGCCCTCAAAAGAGTTACCTGCTGAAGATACACATGAATGTATTTAATTGTTCCTATATGGGCAGCTACACCAATATACACAGTCTATTTTCTTTTACATCATTATCATCTCTGTTTACCACTGTATACCTTGTTAATGGTGTCATTTCTACGGCTTGTTAATTTCATGGCCAAGTAATATTGTAATTTATCATACACTTTAGTGTGGAGGACCGAGAGTCTATATATTCTTGTGCTTTCTCCCCTGGCCCCCTCTCTTTTATGATGTATAAACTGAGATCAGGCAAAGTAATAAATTTATTTAAAATGCACTTGATAGCTAAACATCATTTAGGATTGACAAGGAATATTTTTTATCAGCAACAGTAACAATTTCTAAAGATTAAACTATGTTGAATGTGGGGTTATGAACATGAGACTCAGTTCACAGGGATCACTTCCCAGAAAAATAAAGGAAATCTTAGAATGAATATGTGTGGCTATTCAACTATCAACTAATCAGTTATACCTTGGCTAATTTAATTTTTACAATCATTTAGTATTTTATTAACTCTCTTTTACTTCCTCCCATTACTCTCACAAGAAAGGATTATTAGCATCTTAAAACATAAGTTATCTTTCATCTCTGTAAACCTAACCATAAAAGCAGATTTTACTTATCGAATGTAATTTATCTTCTGAGTAACTGTGGTTTTAATTCTCCACAAAATTAAAACAAGCAAAATGCAATATTTTCAAAGAGCAATTGCATTTTAGAGCTTTAGAAAGAAGACTTTAGAATTAAAAACACATACATTATTTTATAGCTAAAGCAACTGAAGCCTAAAGTAGAAAGGTGACTATCCAGGTCAGGGAAAGGGGTTGAAGATTAGGTTTCAAACAGAGAGAGAGAGAGAGAGAGTCTGCGGGGACTCAATCTGAGCAGTTCAGGAACTAAAAAGCATAGTCTGGATGGCTGGCATCTGGCCTCAAATGTGAGTTCACACAGACAGTGGGTCCGGTGGGGCCCCCAGGATCTGTGGTGGGCACAGAAGACCATCCCATCTTTGGAAAGTACCACTGACCTCAGCATCATAAACAATAAATTGCGGTCTGCCTGAGAAAGTAGGCCAATCTGACTAATTCTGAATGTAGGTTCACCTCAGATACTTCTTGAGAAAGACTTTGGACAAAGAGGTTTCCAGGGCAGATTCTTTGAATCCTTGGCCAGTATTTAGTGGTGACCTTGCATAAACCCTCTAATATTTTAATTTTACTCCATAATTCCAGCTCTTATGATTGATTATTTAAAAGTGAATAACTAGTACCACACAGAGTATAAACGTATGGTAAAAAATGAGAATTGGAGGAGTGAAACAGTCTTGAATAGGATAAATAAGAATACCGGTACTAATTAGAAATGGAGAGAAATTCAGTAGGAAATTAGTGCTTGACACCATGCCCTATTCTCTGTAGGTTTAAAAAATGATTTTTAATTTTATTTTAATAACAGATCTCAGTGTGATGAATTACATTTTACCTCAACAGTATTTATCTCATGGACATATTGTGAATTTTGTGTGAAAGTAGGCAAGTAGTAGAGTTTATCTTGCAAGCATTTATAATCCTTTTCTGGAATACTCTGGGGTAGAAGAAAAGAGAGAGAAAGACAAAAACAGGAGGAAGATGGCCAATAATGCTAGAATCTCTTGTGTGTATTTGTGTAATCTCTTTTTAAAACTAAATTCAGAAATTCAGAACTTAACATTCACTGTTTACTTCTTATTGTGATTTAGTCTGGGCTTTGTTTTTTCTTTGCTCTACCACCAGTTATCCTTACCAGCATTATATCATTTTCTGTTTTAGTAAGCATGCCTGTCTTGTTTCCATTTGCATCCTTAATACAAATATTTATTGAAAGATGACCCTGAGTTATTAAGAAAACATTAAATACACTAATGGTTACATTTCTTTTTTTTCTTTAAATGGACTATGAGCTTTTTTTTTTTTTTAAGATTTAATTTATGGTTTTTGACAGAGACAGAGAGAGACAGAGAGAAGGGGGAGGGCCCGGAGCAGCCTCCATAGTTGTACATCATCAGTTTTCGACATGGTTTTGTTCCACACAGGTGGGCGGGACTGCGCAGGGCAGGAACTGGGCTGGGGGCCTCCCACATGGGAGGCATATCCCCTTGAGCCAGGGGCTCAACTAGGGGGCAAGAACCCAACTGCGGGTCTCCCGCATGGACAGCACACCACAGTTCAGCACATGGGTCCACACAGGCCAGGGTTGGGATTTGATCTTTTGTCCCCAAGGCTGCAAAGCGAGCGCTTAGCCCACTGAGCCATCCCGGGTTCCCCTACATTTCTTAATTTTAGGAAAAAATTACTGAAAGTTGTGGTGAAAATATACATCCTTAAATTTGTAGTTAAAAAAAAAATCTCCTAATATATAAAAAATACTTTATGGCCTAATAACACCAGATAAATAAAGAATTCCTATATGTTGGTGAATGCATGCTAGTCTACATATTTTTCTGTAGGTCTGATTGTACTGAAGGTAATAGTCCAATTTGCTATCGATGTCCTGTCTCCTAAAAAGCTATAGTTTCTAGTGTGTTTCAGCTGGTCCACTGGATAACATTGAATATCTAAAACTCTACTTCCTTTTATAATTATTTTGAATGCATGATCTAGGATGGTCACATCATATGATTATTTTTACTTATTATATAATTTATAAGGTTCAAAGTCTTTGATAAGAAGGAATTTTAATATAAGTTTAATATATTTATGCTCTAAATGCCACAGTAATTATTAGAGATATGGTTTTATATTACACTAGATATTTCTTTCTTTTGTTCTTAACCTCCAAAAAAAAAATGTGCTTTTGTATTTAGGTTGATTTGCTAAAATATTAATGACCATAATAATAAATGTTAAATTTTGTCTTGTACCTTAAAATATAATCTGAATTGCAATGGATATTGTGCTATACACAAGAGCTGTAAAATATAATAGTTCATAACTTCATAGAACACAGGTGCATATTTAGCCATCACAGCAACTACGTTTGTTCACTAAGTTAAATATTAGTGACATGAATATACTGCAATGAAAGCCTTGAACAACCGAATCAGCTTCAAAAATAGATGAACCATTTTTAAAGATTATTTTTAAAGAAATAACTACCAACATTTTTCTACCTACATGTAGAAAATAACAGTGTAAAAGAGGTATGGGTTTTAATTAAGGCAACTTAGCATTTTGACATACTAAACATTCTCATAATGTAATTAAATCCAGAAGTAGGTTTCTCTTCGTGATCTCTTGAAATGGTCCTTGTTCATCCATAATATTTTCCATTATCACAAAGGTGACGATGCCCTGGGCAGAAAACTCCAATATTATTAAAGTTTCATAAAGTGAAAAGAATCCTAAGAGTGTAATGTTCACAAACTGATTAAGATCTTGATAAATAATTTCAAGCAAAGCTTAAATTATTTTCTGCTTGACAAAGGGCAAAAATATTTAGGTTGAATAAATAAATGGTTGAGTTTTAGAGTGGAAAATATCCTTTAAAAATGACCAAATCTGTTGTCAAATGAGGTGGACAGTAGCCAAATGGGCTTATTTATATTTAAATGAATTAAAAAATAAAACAAAAAATTTAGATATTTATTTTACTAGCTACATGTGGCTACTGGATGCTACATTGGACAGAAAATTCTATTGTGTAGTACTAAATATTAACCTAGATAGTCACAGAAAAGGCAACCAAAGGTCAAGGATATAATGTAACTTCTCCCAGGTCACCTAACTATATTTTTAAGGAAACACAGAAAGATACAAAAGGAATAGTAATGAAACAGCAGCATCTGGAATTGCCTGAGTAGGATTTAACCGCATATATCTGCCTGTTAACAGTGTTGAAGTTCCTGATGATTGGCAAAACCTTCCTGCCTGAATTTGGACATTTATAATTTTATGCAATGAATTTAATAACACAGATATTTCCACAAACAGCTTTCAGATTTATATGTTTAGCCACTGGTGTGCTCCCGATTATGTTTATCATGTTTGAAAAGTGATAATTTATCTAACCCCAGAGAAATCAAGAAATCTTATAGGGGTGGTGGCAATATTTGAAAAGGTTGATTTTGAAATGCATCATGCAGACTGACTTTGTTTTAAAAGAGATTCCTGCATTACACAATAAAACTGTGAGATCTTTTCTCACCTTGCAAAAGTCAAAGACCATCTCTGCATTTTCATTATTTTGTGGAAATCCAAATATTATTTTTCCATTTCTCTAACTTGTTTTCATCACAGTGTGAGCAACTATTGCCAAGGAAAGAAAGGTTAGATTTATCAATCAAAGTTTGCTATAGGCCCTCTAAATAATTGAACCCTCAGGCAAAACAAACTTCATGTATTCTTTTTCTGTTATTGAGGTATCTTCATAAAAAGTCATTTCAATATGCTTGGTCCTGAGACAGAGGTTCTGGGAAGTGCTTATCTTCCTCATAGGTCCAAAAAGACTTTGAGTATATAGGTAAAGATGGGCAAGCAGAGAGACCGAAAGAGAATGCACACACTTAAGGACAATGTTTTAAAACCTCCTTGAGTTGGGAGTAGGCGTATACAGATGCCATAATTAAGCTAGGGGGAAAAAAATCTAACAGTAAAAGAAATGAATTCCAAAAGTTTTGTGATCAACTTTCCTTCTAGAAATGAAAACTGCCCTCATTAATTCTCCTTCTCCTGTCCCATGAAACATTAGGAAGATCTGAAGGGGGATATTATTGGCAGAAATGGGTATTTAACTCATAGTGATGATCACTTTGTGGAATATATAAATGTCTAATTACTATGATGTACACCTGAAACTAATAGAATATTGTATGTCAACTATATATATTTTTTAATGTTTTAATTTTAAAAAATTAGAAAGGAAGGAAAGAAGGGAGGGAGGGAAGGGAAGGGAGGAGGGAAGGAGGGAAGGAGGGAAGGAAGGGAGGGAGGGAGGGAGGGAGGGAAAAGGCAGCTCAAGGAGACCAACCCAGAGCAGCAAAACTAAAAAATGAAGCCTGTAGGTGGGAGACAGGTTTTTCAACCAATTCCTTAAGTACAAGTCATTTTTCTGGGAACCCCCAATACTAGTCAAAGAGGACTAAATATACCTCCTTCAGGTCCCAATCGGTGTGGGGAAGTGGTAGACAGACAGACCAGAAACTTGACCCCATTTACAGGTTCTAAAGAGAAATTCCAAATACCTAAGCCATGTATAAACTTGATGGCATTTATTTAATATTTAGAGGTAAGGGGTAGACCTGTACTTTGGCCTGTAATAGCAACCGACCTCCACAAACATTTCCCTTTGTATTTTTTCCTTCCCTCCCATCTCCCTTTCTCATCTTCTCTGCTGGTTTACCCACAGAACTCCAAGTTCTTCTTCACTACTTGGTCCTGGAACCAAATTCCTTCTGAGAATTATGAAGATATTCAGCTTCTTTATGAAGCACTTTTTATTTTTCTCCAGCAATGTTAGTGTGAGTTCTTAAATATATTGTGTTCTCTCCATTCCTTTATATGGTAAATGCTCTCTTTTGGAGACTGGTCCCGGCCTTCATGTTCACTGTGCTTCCAGCTGTCCTCATTTGGAAGCTGCTGCTCTGTGATTGCCTGCTGCTGGCCTCCTGCAGTGGTTAGGTCTGCCTTGCCCCCACCACTACATACAATAGTTATCTATCTCCAGGTCATAGGTCATCTTCTAGAAGTTTCATTACTTTACCTTTCCCATGTAGATCTATAATTTTTATGGACAAAAAAAAAAAAAAAAAAAGGAGTTCTCTGGAAAATAACTATAGGGTGATCTGATCATAAATTCCTAACTGGGCAGGTCATTGTGGGTAGTCACACCCCAGGCATGCAACTTCTTTAGTGAAAGATTTTAAGCCAGATCTGCCCATTGTTCTTTTGTATCTAAGTTAACATACCTTTGAAATACCAGAAGAAAGACTCCTCAAAGGGGGTATAAACCCTCAAGAGAGAATGTAACTTTGTTAACTATCCTATAATCTAATCCCTGCTTGTTTTCTACTATCTCCATGTACATTACCTCCTTAATTTCAAATGCATAAAAGAAGCTGCAAAACTGTTTTTCTCTGGAGCATTTGAGATCTTGTTCCCCGGCATATGTTGTCATTTTGACTCAGACAAACTCTTACACAAATTCTCTACAGGTTTGGACATTTCTTATGTCAACAATCTATTTAGACTGATTTTTATGTATTGAAATAGAGGGTCCAGATTCATTGTTTTTTTCATATGGACTTACAATCACCCTATCACTATTCATTGTACAGAATGCCACCTTTAATAAATCAAACATCCTCAAGCACTTAATATATTACTGAACCTTTTGCTTTGTTCCATTGATATCTATTATTGTACCCAAACTTTGCTGTCTTAATTACACTAGCTTGGTAGCAAGACTTGTTACTTAATAATTCAAGTCTTGAGATGCCGGGGCAGTTTAGCAGGTTGAATCTCGGCCCTGGCCTGGCAAACCCATATGCTGAATTGTGATGCAACTGGTAACCACCTGGAGGGTGGCGAAGGTTCTCACCTTCCATGCAGAAGACCCTCAGTTCAGTTCCCACCCTGTACAGCCCCACATCCACCTGTGTGGAATGAAACTATGTCACAATTAATGATGTGCAACTATGGAGACTGCTCTGGGCCTTCCCACCTCTCTCTTTCTCACCTTCTCTCAGCAATAAAATAGATCTTTATTTAAAAAACAATAATGCAAGTCCAGTCATTTTTAAAATCTTTAAAATTGGCTTGCATATCTTTGGACCTTTACATTGCCATACACACCATAGATTTTCTGTCACCAGCAAGCATCTACTACCCACAATAAAACCTGGCTAGAATTCTGATTTAGATTGCATTGAATCTTTGGATAATTTGTAGAAAATTTACATTTGCAAAATATTTTTTTATTTCAATGCATGAATAAAATGTATACTTCCATTTATTTAGCTTTTCAATTACTCTTATTAACAGTTTGTACTTTTGTACTTGAGTATAATCTATGATTTTTACAGATTCACCTATAAGCATTACATGATTTGGGATTTAAAAAATTTTTGTTTTTTAATTGTTTGTTTCTAGTATAGAGCTCTACAATTAATTTTCTATTGGTCTTTTATCCTGTATACTCACAAAATTATCTTATAAAATTTTTTAGTTTTTTTGTAAATATTTTGAGCTTTTCTATGAACAAATTTTGTTATCAGTGAATAATACCAAATATTTTTCTTAGTCATTATGCCTTTTACTTCATTTTCTTTTCCTCATTACCTCACCTAGTCCTCCTACATAGTAGAAGGTATGATAGAGGGTTTCATTTTATTGTTTCCTATTTTAAAGCAAAGATTTTATTATCCATAAAGTTTTGCTATAAGATTTTTATGTAAATACTCTTTCTTAGTAGGTTAACCAGGCTTTCCATATTAAATGAGACAGAAAACAACAGTACTGTCTGTTTCTAATGGTACATATGGTCAGCCTCTGACACCTTGAAATTAGCCCAGTGAGACTAAGCTGAACATATGTATCATTTGAAATGAGACAGTACCGTTGTTTTCTGTCCTGTTAAAAATGGGACATCTGGTCAGCCTATTTATTTAAGAAAGTTTCCTTATTTTGCTAATTTTCTCTGAGATTTAAAAATAATATTTTAATGTTGAATTTTATCAAATACAATTTCTGAATCTAGAGAGTTAATTTAATTTTATTTATTAATGTGATGAATTTTATTGATAGGCTTTTGAATGTTAAACTACTATTGCATTTCAGAAATAAAACTTATTTTTTGCCTAGATATATTATTATTTTTATCTATTGCTGTATTTTAAATGTTCTCCATAGGAATTTTGTCTATAGAAGTACAAGAGTGGTCTGTAATTTTTCTTTAATTGTTGAAAAAATTTTATTGTTTTTGACAGAGAGAGAGAGAGAGAGAAACAGAGAGACACAGAGAGAAGGGAGAGGGCCCAGATCAGTCTCCATAGTTGTATATGATTAGTTGTGACATAGTTTCATAATACACAGGTGGATATGGGGGTCACATGGAGCAGGAACCAAGCTAGGGGCCTCCTGCATGGGAGGTGAGAACTTTCACTATAAGACTCAGCAGTTACCAGTTGTGCCGCAGTTAAGCATATGGGTTTGAATTGGGCTGGGCCTGGGATTTTGTCCCCAGACCTCACAGTTGTGAGGCAACTGATCAACATGTTGAGCTATCCTGGCATCCCTATTTGTTATTGTCTTGGCTAATATTATGTATTTTTTATAAGATCTTTTTTTTGTGTGTGTGTGTGTGGTGGTAGGAAGAGGATATGGCAGAGAAGTAGCAATAATAATATTATCATGTCACCAATTTTCAACTGTGTAAAAAGAGCACAGTCATGGGATGAGGTATGGTGAAATGACCTGTCATAGCAACTATAAATACTGGAAGAATAAAATTATAAGTAAAAAGGGTTTTCTATGAATACATTTGAAATCTTTGGCCCTAAAGTATTTCTCGAATAATATTCAAAAGGTTAACATAGCAACTGGCCTGACAAGTAAGAAACTCAGTAAAATTTATCTCATTTTTTTTTTCTAATTCTCTTATGTGATTCTCAGACTCACACAAAATTATTTTTATCTGGACCTCACAGATCTTCTCATTTTTACTATGAGATCAGTGACCTTACATTTGAAAAACTAAAACCAAGATATGTGGTAAAATAGTTGAAAATACAACAATCCCCTAAAACCTGGGATATATGAGTTATATATGTATAGAAGGCAATATTAAAAGTTCTCAAGTTATGAGGCAAACTTTTTTATACCTGCCAATCTAAGTTGACTAATGTATTGTTTTTACAGTGAATTTGTGGAAATTAGATGGTAAATTCAGTCAAAAAGTCATTCTATATATCAAAAAGAAAAATCAGTCAACACACTGTCTGAATGAAATGAATGAAGAAAACAATTCAAGGCAAACAATTGTCCCAGTAGACTTGTACAAATACAGGAGTGGTGTCATGTGCAGAATTAATCTTTCTCCACCCTTAACTTGAGAACACGCTGCCAGTCAATTTGGTCATTCAAATAATCCTAAAATTTTAATATTCCAGTTTCATTTACTCTTAGTTAATGGTGACTGCCCTTCCTTCTCCTTCATCTGTCAATCAAGGAGAATGTCAGAGTAGGAGAGTAGTAATATTGGCATATTGTGATGTACTGCCCTGAATTCTACAGCTTCAAAATTCTTAGACTAACTCAATAACAATCTTAAGAGAATCTGGTGCAGAAAGAATATGTGAACTGACTCACAGACCATTGGCAATCCCTTCCAGCACTGAAATTTGTTATGTTTGCCTCTAATGTATCATAAAATACTCAAAAGGGAATTTGTCAGTGGTCAGCAGAAATATAACTCCAAAGCAGGCACACTGAGAGGAAACACTGTCCTCTGCTATGGACTTAAAATTTGACTTGTCTTCTACTTGTAAACCAGGATGCAGTGTGAATTCTATTCTAAATGTTCAGAGAATCTGTTGGGGAGTATTCTCAATACTTGTTTTATTTTTTTTATACTCTAAATTTTAAAGCAAGATTATTTTTAAAAATAGTTTAAGGTTTATTTGAATACTGTAAGGCTTGTTTGTATTTTTGAGTTGCCAATTTTCTAGAACAAATTTGTGTGCTTGAAATGCTTAGCTGCAGTGTATAGATAGCAAGCACATGGAAGGAAGCAAAATAGATGGCTTTTCTGCTTTGAAAGAATTCTGCTTGTCTGTGTAAGCAACAGGACACATTCCTCATGAAATAATGTGTCGGGAAGGAAAGAAAGGTGGTTTCCTCAGTTTAAGTTTATGATACCAAACAGGACTCTAAGAATAGCTTTATAAAGAGGGTCCGCATAAAACAGGTCACTTTAGGAAAGTTAAAAGCAAGTCTTGGCTAATACTATGTATTTTCTGATAGGCTCTTATTTTTGTGATGGTAGCAAGAGGATATAGAAGAGAAGTAGCAATAATAATTTTGCCATGTTACATCATGCTATTCTGTGGGATGTGAGGATAACATGTGATAATAAAAACACTTTACTAAGAGAGCCCCCTCTCAACCTTTCAGCACAGTTCAGTTTGTGGAGTAGTCTTGTCCTTCTGCTTCCTTGTTTTGTTAGTTTGTTTGTTTTCCTTTTGGCCATTTTATGTTTCTCAGCACATCTGAAAGAATGCAAGGTGAAGAGAGTGGGTTAATTTCGAGTCAATTCAGTTTTCCTCTTTGTAGTACCTCTCACTGAATGAGTGTAGATAGGGAACTTTTAGAATAATGGAAAGTAAGAGTTTCTTGGATCAGTAATAGGCTCTCAGTATTTGGGCAATCCTGCAGTCATTTAGGGAGCTAAATAACAATCGAATAATGTAAAGAATTAAAAGTGTGTAAACTTCTAATTTAGTAATTAATTGAAATGCTCATGAAGACAACATACCTGGGCAAGAAAAAGAAAAAAAAAAAAGATTTTTCTTGACATAATGATGGACATTGGGGAAAATCTATAGATACAGATTTGTTAGTGTTGCTCCTGTTTTCCTTCAGAAATATTTTCTTTTTTTTTTCTTGCTCTACTGACTCCTGGAAACTACATATCCAGGGATTCACTGCTCATTGGCTCATGGTTAGATGAAATGAGAACCCCTGGCGTGAGATTGGGAAATAATCTGTCTTCGTGGCATCTCTGGCATTAGTGTCATCAACTCTGGGACTCCAGATCCTGACAAGACTGCCAGTCAGGTCATCCAGGACTCAGGGCTTTTGTGATATCAGTTGCTCTTTTTGGCCCTCCAGCCTAAAGGAAAAGTAATTTCCTGTTGTTGAAAATCTCTGGATTGCCTTACTATCTCTTGTTTGATCTCATAGTTCTTCCATGACCTATGTAACCAATTGCCTGAACTAAATTCCCTTTATTATAACATGTAAAATGATTTTGTTTTCCTTATTAGAACCTCGGACACAATGACTAGGACAATATTTCTCATGACTCACTCATTAATCAGTGGGTACCAACAAATCCACAGTAACTTCAATATCTTGATTTTATAAGCTTAATAATTGCATTAAATAATTATAATATCTCAGCCAGCCTTAGATCATCTCCGAGGTAGCATGACTTTGGGGATTTTTGAGAAGTACCATATGTTTCCTTCCACCAACATCAAAAATTTTCCTCCTAATGTCACATGTAAAATATCTTTTAAACCACATAAAAATCTAAGAGATGTAGGGAGATTGGAACCATGAAGCATGATTTCTAGAATCAGCTACTAACATTTAAAGCATCAGTCAGACCTCTGTTTGTTCTATGACAATATACACATTTTAAAACTTTGGTCTATATGAAGCCTAGTAACAAATACAATTTATAATCAACATCCCTTTAAGATATGCTATTACCACATTTGCTTTTTACTTACAAGGCATTTTTCCCATGCTAAAACAAGTATGAATTATTCTATAGTATAAGAGGCCCAAGTAATGTCATAGATTTCAAGTGTGTTCTTTTTCTATAAAAAAAATTTACTTTGGATCCAGATACAAACCACCAAGTTTGGCAAGTGTACAGTATCATCTAATAGTGGGAAACCCTTTCCTTAGTTTGCAGTAGAAATATGAGGTTTCTATACCAGAAAAATGTAAGAAAACTTGGTCCTAAAATTGAAAATGTTACCCGTGCCAATTCTCTTCTATCAGACTGAAATGGTCCCTCAAAGATGATATGATTCCACAGGACACCAGGATAGCTCAGGAGGCTGAGTGCTTGCCTTGCAACCATGAGGCCCAGGGGTCGAATCCTGGCTCTGGTCCACGCAAACCCATATGCTAAACAGTGGCACAACTGGTAACTGCTGGGATGGTAATGAAGACTTTTGCCTCCCACACAGGAGGCCCCCAGTTTGATTCCTACCTTGCATGAACCCACATCTACATGTCTGGAATGAACCTGTCACAACTACCGGTAATGATGTACAACTATGGAGAGCCCTCCCTCTTCTCTCTCTCTCTCTCTCTCTCTAACTTCTCTCAAAAAACAATAAAACAAGTCATTAAAAATAAGTAATATAATTTCAAAATACTACCATAATTTAGAATCCACTCCCCATATGACATCACATTTAGAAATATATGGTGATGGAAGGAGAACTGACTCTGGATGTTGGGCACACAACGCAACACATAGATGGTAAATTATAGAATTATACACCTGAAATCCCAATAAATTTAACAATTAAAAAAAAAATTCTACACTAGGGGTACTATGTTCAAATTTCAAAAACTTCCCTCTTCTTACTCCCAGGTGATTGTACACTAACTTAAAATCAGATTATCCTCACTGGACCTTGACCTTCAGAGAATCAATCCAAGGATATGTCAATGAATGTTTAGCAAACTGTTAACTCAAAATGAAGCCATGATTGTAGTGTTTGCTGATTTCTGTGCTGTGACTATTCCTACCATGGCCAATTTCAAGTTGCCAATGTGATGTCCCTGAGGGCAGGGTTGGGAATAGATGTGCAATAGCACATTTTTATATAGTGTTTCCATCATACATATTGAATACAGGTAAATGACCTCAAGAGCATAGATAATAATAAAATGTAGCAAAGTTATTAGAAAGTGGTAAGTTTTGATTATTCATTAACTTTGTTTTTATATAATTTATTTCAAAGTAAGTTTATATAATTTAAATTTTAATAAGGGCTATGCTTAATAGTATAAAGCTTCTGAAAAACTAACTGGCTCTTGCAAGGAACTATGAGTTTGCTGCAGTATGCTATTGTTTATTCTCTTCTTCTTATGTCTTCTGAGTAGCCTTGACTTCCAAACATAAAGAACTCTAGGGATTTTCATCATTATGGCCCATGATCCAGGGCATGTCTTCTTTCAGAGAATTGCAAAAGTAAGACAATTTGCTATATCCCTTGTTATATGGAGAGCTAAAAATTAGGGACAATGGGGCTGAATATATTTCTGTATAGAAGGAAGTTGGGGATGGAACATTATAAGGAAGCTTGTTTTTTATATTTTAATGAGTTTAGAGCAGTAAAACACAAAGTGAAAATTTGTTAATAGTCTATATTGTTACATAAACATTTTTGATAAATTACACTACCATGAAACACTCCTACGTTCTCCAAATGTTTCAGGATGCACCAAGGGACTCATTTATGTTACTCCCTAGTTAATATGGATGACAGCTCCCAGTGACACAACTGCCCTTTGATCCTTCCTTCCAATGTATAGCTATCTTGGTTCCCACCACTGTCTGGTACTCTTCAATTTTACTGGCTGTCCAGTGCTTTCTCAATTTTATGGGGCTTGGGAATCACCTTAAAAGTTAGTTCTTTCCCCAGCAGCTGTGCTGTTAAAGATGTCCTAAAGCCAAATGGCTTGGCTTTGGAATAGCATAGATTTAATGGGACAACTGCTTTGGTTTCCCATGTAGTTCTATCCTGTGGGACATACTTGATGCTTTGATATTTTTGTCAATCTCATTTTGTAAAATACTTAAGTTGTGTATGATAAGACATTTTTCTCTAATGATAAAGATTTTGTTGCTTGACTTAATATACAGTTAGGATATATTTCTTAGCAGCACTATTGATCTCTTTGAATGTCTGTTTCTATCCTCTATTACAGAATGTTCAGTTGCCATATATGTTTATAATGAGGGTGCCAAACAAACAAACAAACAAACATATACACATTTTAAGACATGTTATCTATATATTACTTTTCAAAGTTGAATTGAATTATGGTAGCAATGTGTAGTATGACATTCACTCAAAAGATGGTGCTAATCAAATGAATGCTAGCATCACCATGCTACAGACAGGACTGTCACAGAAAATGGCAGAAGCACAGTTGTTGTTCAAGGAACACAAGACCATTTTGAAGTGATATTTGAAATTCGAGAACACTGTGGAAGTACAACAATTGAGACATGAGTGTGCAACAGAACCTCTAGCACATCTAATACTTGCACACATTGTGATAATTATGAGATGCATGGTAAGTTGAAATAGCATGTGCAGTGATACAAGTGGACACTTTGGTCAATGTTGCTCAAGCAGTAGTTCACCGTAATCAAATGTGTCTGGATGCTGATGGTAACCACATTGAGCACCTCTTGTAATTGCAAAAGTCAAATGTGACCTGTATTCATCTTTTGTCCTTGGTATATGTTGAGTATTACAATTTTAATACAGTTTTCTTTCTTTTTTAAAATGTATATACTTTTTTTGACAAACGCTTTAACTTCTATTTCAAAGGAATTCTTATACCTCTATTTAAAATAGAAAACACAGGGTGCTGGGATAACTTATCAGGTTGAGCGCTTGCCTTGTAACTGAGAGGTCCAAAAGTCAAAGCCTGGTCCCGAACCATGCAAACCAATATGCTGAACTACAGCACAACTGGTAACAGCCAGGGTGGCAGCAAAGGTTCTCACCTCCCATGCAGGAGGCCCCAGTTCAGTTCCACCCTGTGCAGCACCATGTCCACCTGCGTGGAATGAAACTATGTCACAACTAACAATGTACAACTATGGGCACTCCTCTGAGCCCTCCCACACCCCCTCTAGTCACCTTCTCTCAAACAATAAATAAATCTAAAATAAATAAATAAATAAATAAAACCTCGTACATAATGAACCTACTGAGCAACAGAGTACCCAGATGTTTGGTTGAAAAATTATTTTGAGTACTGTGGTCTAAATATTTGTGTCCCCTGAAGTTCTTATTTTGAAATCCTAACCCCACAAACTAATAATATTTAGTAGTGGACATTGGCAGGTGTTTAGGTCACAAGGGTGGAGTATTCATTAATGAGATTAATGCTATTAAAAAAGAGACCCCTCAGAGGTCCCTTGCCTCTTGTGCCACTTGAGGAAACAATGAGAAGTCTACCGTCCAGAAAGTGGCCCGTATCTGATCATGTTGTTCCTTGATCCTGGAATTCAGGTCTCCAGAACTATAAGAAATAACTTCTGGTTGTATATAAACCAACTGGTCTGTGGTATTTTGCAATAGCAGCCCAAATGGACTAAGACATTGGGTATTTCTTTAATGGTATTTTTTTTGTTGAGATTCAATTAAAAAATTTTAATTAAATTTATTGGGATAATATTGCTAATTATATAAAAAACAGATATACAGCTTTATAATGTGACATCCATACATTCCATTGTATGCTTACTGCCTGAAGTCTAGTCTCCTTCTTTCACCATGTATATTACCCCTGTTTACCATCTTCATCCTCCGCATTGCTATTTCCCTCTGGTAAGCACGATTATGAAGTCTGTATCTATGAGTTTGTTTGTTGGTTTGTTTGTTGCTTTTTATTTAATATCTCACATAAGAGTTAAATCATATAGTTCTTATGTTTTTCTACCTGATTTATTTCACTTTACATGAAACTCTCCAGATCTAGTCATGTTGTCACAAATGGTAATATTTCATCTGTTTTCCGTGGCTGAGTGGACTCTATTGTACAAATGTACATCTTCTTAATCTAATCATTAATTGAAGGTCATTTCTAAGTCTTGATCACTGTGACTAATGCTGCAATGAATATAGGGATACATATAACTTTATGAATAAGTTTTTTCTAAATTTTGAGGTTGGTATACAGAAGAGGGATTACTGAATCATATGATAGCTCTATTATTAACTTTTTTGAAGAGCTTCTATAGTGTTTTCCATAGTGGATTAAAATTTAAATCTGTAGACTGAGTAAAGTAGATTGCCCTTCATACTGTGGGTAGGCCTCCTATAATCAACTGAAGGCCTGATTAGAACAGAAAAGATGTGTAAGAGGGAATTTTCTTGCTGGATGGCTTCTGACTTTTTTTCTGCCTTTGGACTTGAACTGAAATATTGACTCTTCTTGGATCTCAAGCCTGATGACCTTTGGACTGGAACAACATCTCCTGGTTCTCAGGCCTTTGGACTCAGACTGGAACTAAACCATAAGCAATCCTGAGCCTACATCTTGGTGATCACCCTCAGATTTTTCAACTTGCCCACCTCCATAATCCTATGAGGCAATTCCTTGTAATCTCTCTCTTTCTCTCGACATAGATATAGATATAGATGATATAGACATAGACATCGACATGATTGTATAGGTATAATTTGTATATATGTGTGTGTGTGTGTGTGTGTGTGTGTGTATATATATATACACACACATGTGTATATATATACACACACACACATATATACACACACATACATACACATACATACATACATACATACATACATATATATATATATATATATATATATATACATCTACATTTTATTGGTTCTGTTTCTCTAATACACCACTTGATATTCTTAATCTTGGCTCTGTCATACTCAGCACCTCATTACTGCACATAGTGTACGTTGTTTTTATATAGGCCTAATTTCTATATTGAGGAAATCACTGAAAGAGAGGAAAGGAATTTTCAGCAATGCACATGCTTTTCACAATTGTCATAGATCACAATGATTGTTTTAATAAACTGCTTTAGTGAAATTCTATATTCAAACCTAAAAATTATGGAGACTATTTTAAACCATCTCCTAAATGCATAATCATTAACCTTCACATTGAATCAATTGTAGTTTACATGTTTGGCAAATTAAACTATGCTAAAGGAGCCTAAGTAGTTGTTTGTTTCTACCATATAAAATATAGAGACAGGGACTCTTTTGAGATTCCTTTAAGACACTTTTGAATTTCCATAATATTTTATAAGATTTAGTTTCTGTTGAAGTTGGATTACCCTTTGTAAATTAAAAAAAAAAAAAAT
>PVKE010028058.1:7487-21281 GCA_004027555.1 Craseonycteris thonglongyai | reverse complement strand
TATTATTTGTAATAGATTTCTGATAGAGTCTTTAGAGTTTTCTATATACAGGATCATGTCATCTGCAAAGAGTGACAGTTTATCTTCTTTTCTCCCAATTCTAATACCTTTTATTCTTTCTCTTGTCTGATTGCTCTGGCTGGAACTTCTAGTACTATGTTGAAGAGCAGTGGTGACAGGGGGCATCCCTGTCTTGTTCCTGATTTTAGGAAAATAGGCTTCAGCTTTTCCCCACTCAGTATAATATTTTCTGAAGGTTTGTCATATATGGCCTTAATTAAGTTGAGGTACTTCCCTTCAATTCCCATTTTATTCAGTGTTTTTATCATAAATGGGTGTTGTATCTTGTCCAATGCTTTTTCTGCATCGATTGAGATAATCATGTGGTTTTTATCCTTTGTTTGGTTTATGTGCTAAATTATATTGATTGATTTGCCAATTTTGAACCATCCTTGTGCCCCTGGGATGAATCCCACTTGGTCATGGTGAATAATCTTTTTAATGCATTGGTGTATTCTGATAGCTAACATTTTAATAAAGATTTTTGCATCAGTGTTCATCAGGGAGATTGGCTTTAGTTTTCCTTTTTGGTATTGTCTTTCCCAGGTTTTGATATTAGGGTGATATTAGCTTCATAGATAGAGTTGGGTAGTACTGCCTCTTCTTGAATTTTCTGGAGTAGTTTGAGGAGGATGGGCATTAGTTCTTCTTTGAATGACTGGTAGAATTCATTGGTAAAACCATCTGGTCCAGGCCTTTTGCCTTTGGGAAATTTTTGGATAATTGTTTCAAGTTCTGTACTGTTGATTGGTCTATTGAGGTTATCCATGTCTTCTTGGTTCAGTTTAGGTAAAATATGTTTCTAGAAATTTGTCCATTTCCTCTAGGTTGTCAAATTTGTTGTCATAGAGTCTTTCACAATAATCTCTTATGATTGTTTGTATTTCTGCAGCATCAGTTGTAATCTCTCCGCTATCGTCCAGTATTCTGGAAATATGAGATTTTTCTCTTTGTCCTTTGGTGAGCCTAGCCAGTGGTTTGTCGATTTTATTGAGTTTTTCAAAGACCCAGCTCTTTGTGGCATTAATTTTATCTATTGTTTTTCTATTCTGAATTTCATTAAGTTCTGCTTTGATTTGTATTAATTCTTTTCTTCTGCTGGCTTTGGGGGACTGCTGTTCTTTTTGTAGCTCTATAAGATGAGATGTGAGGGTGTTTACTTGTAGTTTTTCTTGTTTCTTGAGATAGGACTGTATTGATATAAATTTCCCTCTTAATACTGCTTTTGCTGTGTCCCAGAAATTTTGGTACATGGTGCTATCATTGTCATTCGTTTCTACAAATATTTTAATCTCTTGTTTAATTTCCTCTTTGATCCAGCTCCTTTTTAATAACATGTTGTTCAATCTCCATGTATATGTGGTTCTCTCTGCTCTTTATCTTTTGCAATTGGTCTCAAGTTTCAAAGTTTTGTGGTCTGAGAATACACTTGGTATGATTTGGATGCCCTTAAATTTGGTGAGGTTGGATTTAAGTTTCAGGATATTGTCTATCCTTGAAAATGTTCCATTTGCACTAGAGTAAAATGTATAGCCCTTTGTTGTAGGATGGAATGACCTGTAAATGTCAATTATGTCCACTTCCTGTAATGTATCATTTAAAGCTGCAAATTCCTTATTTAGTTTCTGCTTGGATGATCTGTCCAATGTTGTCAGGGGGGTGTTTAGTTTCCCTACTATAATTGTATTTTTGTCAAATTCTCCTTTTAGATCTGTTAGTAGTTGCTTTATAAATGTTGGTGCTTCCTGATTGGGAGCATATATATTGATGAGTGTGATGTTGTCTTCTTGTATTATCCCTTTTATCAAGATGTAATGTCCATCTTTATGTTTTATTATTTTTTTTATCCTGATGTCTTTTTCATCGGAAATTAGTATGGCCACTCAAGCTTTTCTCTGACTGCCATTTGCCTGGAGTATTGTTTTCTATCCTTTTACTCTAAGTCTATGTTTGTCCCTGTGGCTGAGGTGTGTCTCTTGTAGGCAGCATATGGTTGGATTTTGGTTTTTAATCCAGTCTGCTACCCTGTGACTCTTTATTGGTGAGTTCAGTCCATTTACATTCAGGGTGATGATTGATATATGAGGATGTCCTCTATCTATCTCTCCTTTCCTTTCTGTTTTTTTCTTGTACCAACTTTTCTCCATTTATTTTGATTTCTGGATTCAGGTCTGATAGCCTCCTTTAGTATTTCTTGGAGTGCCCGATTTGAGCTGGAGAATTCCCACAGCTTCTGTATATCTCTAAAGGCCTTAGTTCCTCCTTCATATCTAAAGGTTAATTTTTCTGGATAGTTAATTCTTGGCTGGAAATTTCTCTCTTTTAATATTTTGAAGATTGGGCTTCAGTCCCTCCTGGCTTGCAGAGTTTCTGCTGATAAGTCTGGTTACAGCCTGATAGGTTTTCCTTTGAAAGTTATGTTTTGTTTTTCCCTGGCAGCCTTGAGGATTTTTTCTTTGTCATTGATTTTTGTCATCTTCAGAACAATGTGCCTTGGAGAAGATATGCTATGGTCTAGGAAGTTAGGGCTTCTGTTTCCTCTTGGATTTGGGGCTGTAATTCCTTCCACAGGTTAGGAAAATTTTCATCTACTATTTGTTTTAGTAGACTCTGAGAAGATTTTATCTCGCTTTCTTCTGGTACCCCTATTATTCTAATATTGTTATTTCTGATGGAGTCAGAAAGTTCTTGTAGGGCTCTTTTATTTCTCTTGATTTTCCTTTCCCTTTCTTCTTCCCTCTGTGACAGTCCCATGTTTGTATCTTCCATTTCACTCAACCTTTCCTCTAGCTGGTCAGCCCTGTTTCCTATGCTGGTGAGTTTTTTTTTCAGCTCTCCCATGATGCCTTTTATTTCAAGTAGTTCCTTTTGGATCTGCTCTAGCTTCTCAATTTTGTTGGTAAAGTACTCATTTTGCTCAGAAAATTTCTTGTTGAGGTCATTTAACTGTGTCTGGGTACTTTGCCAGCATTGAGTGAGCTCTCTGAGTGTCTTGATTAATGCAGCCCTGAATTCTGTTTCACTTAGATTTGATTCCAAGTGTGCAAGGTTCTTTACTAAAGACTGCGGTTGATCTTCTGGAGGGGCTTTGGATTCTGAGGTGTGCACTGTGTTTGATGTGGTTCTTTTTGCTTTACGCATGAGTCTGCGTTCCCTTTGGGGGTTTGCTTATCAGATGGGCTTCTCTTTCTTTTTTTCCTTTGTGCTCATTTGTGGGAGAAGGAGGTTTTGGGATAGGGTTTGGGGAAGCAGACAGCTTCTGTGTCCTGGGGCACTTCAGGTTGCTGTCTTTGCTGTTAGATAGCAGGGTAGTAAAGGTGTGTCCAGGGGTGGGGGCTTGTGAATAGGAGCTGGGGCAGGCCTGAGACACAATAGCAGATTCCTCTTTCAGCAGGTGGACTGGTGGTTCAGTGCGGGCAGGGCGCAGGAGCTCTGGTCTTTCTCTCCTCCACCTGGCTTCCCCTCTTTCAATTGTATCTGTAAGCCATGCCTGCAGGGCAGGACTTGGACAAGCTGGGGCTTGGCAGAGGCTCCAGTTGGCTGCGCAGTCCTGCGCGCCGGCAATGACACCGTGATGACCCGGTCGGCAGCCCAGTTGCGTGCACGGGCGGCAATGCCCCAGAGGCCCGGTTGGAAGGACGCCAAAAGCCCAGTTGCATGCTCACGAGCATGGAGCAGTGCTGCAGCGGCCTGGTGGGCATGGCGCCCAAAGCCGGTCTTGCGCGCAGGCAGCAGTGCTGAGGTGGCCTTGTGGGCAGGGCGCCAAAAGCCCTGTAGTGCGCTGGCGAACAGGGAGTGGTGCCGCAGTGGCCCGGTGGGTGGGGCGCCAAAAGCCCGTGTGTGTGCACACAGTGATGCGCAGCAGCCCAGTGGGCTGGGTGCCGAAAGCCCAGTTGCGCGCTTGCGCGCTGGCAGCGGTGCCGCAGCGGCCTGGTGAGTGGGGCACCAAAAGCCCAATTGCATGCTGGCAAGCAAGCAGCGGTGTAGCGGCGGCCAGGTGGACAGGGCGCTGAAAGCCCAGTTGCGTGTTGGCAGCTACACCGCGGTAGCCTGGTGGGCGGGGCGCCGAAAGCCCGGGTGCATGCACGCAGCGGTGCTGCAGAAGTCCAGTGGGAAGGGCGCCGAAAGCCCTGTGCGCACAGACCGTAGCTGGGGCAGCAGCCGCTCTATGTTCCCAGCTCTGTTGAGATCACCAGATTCACTCTAAGCATGTCCAATGCAGCTATGCCCACTCAAGCCCCAGCCCTCACTCCAAGAGCACTTTCTTCAGAAGGCGCTCCTTCACAGTCAATCTCCTCTGTAAATCAGGGGTGCTAAGCTGTTGTGAGCTGGTGCCCTGTTCTCACTCTGCCCGCCGGGAAGTGCAGCCGCCCTGCTCCACAGTCCCTGTTCCACTTTAGGCTCTGTGATCTGATTAGGGCACTGTGTGCTGTCCCTTGAGTTCAGATGTTAAATTGTCCACAGTCTTGTGGGGCTTCCATGCTCCCTAGGTCTCGGCTTCCAGCCCGACCTCGATCCAGCTCCAGTTTGACCGTTGTCCCCCAACCCCCCCTTTGTTTTTGCCAGCCCCGGGCCACGCTCCGAGTCTCTGTCCCCAAACTGCTGCTTCCCTTTCCCTCTCTCGCTCTCCCCTTTTTTCTCTTACCTTTGGGTGTTGTTCTGGGTTGTGTGGTTCTCTTAGTTGAGGTTTCTTCTCAGGGTGTCCCCTGTGGATTCCCCTCTGTTCACAAGGCCCTTCCCAGGCAGTTATCGATGTGCTCCTCTCATGCCGCCATCTTTTTTCTCCTATCTTTGTTTCTTGAGATGTCGCTGTAATGTCACAAATTTTGTTCTTAATATTTCGCTGCATCCCAATAATTTTGGTATATGTTTTTATTATCATTTGTTTTTATATGTTTTTAATCTCTTTTTCATTTTCTTCTTTGAGCCAGTCACTGTTTAATAGCAAATTGTTAATATTCATATATATGTGGGGGTTTTTTCTCATTTATTTTCACAGGTGACCTCCAATTTCAAAGTTTTGTGGTCAGAGAATATCCTTGGCGTGACTTCAATCTTCTTAAATTTGCTGATGCTAGTTTTGTGTTCTAGCACATGGTTAACCTTTCAAACTTCCAGGTGCAATAGAGAAGCTTGTACAGTCATGTGTTATTTGGCATGAAGTGTTCTGTAAATGTCAAGTATGTCCAATTGGTCCGTGTATCATATAAAGCTGATATTTCCATATTAATTTTCTTTTATTTTTAAGATTTAATTTATTGATTTTGACAGAGCGACACAGAGACAGAGAGAAATAGAGAAAGGGGGAGGGCCCAGAGTAATCTCCATTGTTGTACTTCATCAGTTTTCGACCTGGTTTCATTTCACACAGGTAGGTGGTGGGAGCTTGCAGAGCAGGAACTGGGCAGGGGCCTCCTCCATTGGAGGCATGCCCCCAGGAGCCAGTGGCTTAACCCAGAGCCTCCATATAGGAAGCTTGCCCTGGTTAGAACCAAACTGAGGGCTACACCCCAGTTCAGCATATGGGTCCATATGGGCTGGAACTGGGGCCAGGATTTGGTCCTTGGACCCTGGGGCTACAAAGCGAGTACTTTAACGTACTGAGCCATCCACATCCCCCCTTACTAATTTTCTGTTTGAGTAATCTATTTATGCTTTCAATGAGTTTTCAGTTCCCCTACTATCATTGTGTTTTTATCATTTTTCCCTCTAGTTTTATTAGTTCCTTTGTATATTTTGGTGCTTCCTGATTGGAGGCATACATATTAATAAGTATTATGCCTTCTTGTTGTATTGTTCCTTTTATCATTATAAAGTGTCTATCTTAGCTTGTTTTACCATTTTAATATTAAAATCTGTTTTGACAGATATAAATATCACTACACCTGCTTTTCTCTGGATGTCATTTGATTAATGTATTGTTTTTCAGCCTTTCACTTTGAGTTTTTGTCCTTGTAACTGAAATATGTCTCTTGAAGGTAGCATGTTTGGCTTTTGTTTTTAAAGTTTTTGTTGTTGTTGTTGTTTTAAGATTTATTTTTATTTTTAACCCCTTTTTGACAGAGAGAGATAGACAGAGAGAAGGGTGTGGACCCAGAGCAGTCTCCACAGTTGTACATCATCAGCTTTTGATATAGCTTCATTACACAGGTGGGCTTGGGGCTGCGCAAGACGGAAACTGGGCCAGAGGCCTCCCTCTTGGGAGACACATCTCCACAAGCCAGGGGGCCTCCCACATGGAAATCATGACAGGGGTAGAAGCTGAACTGGGGGCCGTCCACATGGGAAGCTTGCCCTGGCAAGAAGTGAACTGGGGGTACACCCTGGTTCACATTATGCGTCCGCATGGGTTGGCGTTGGGGTTGGGGTTCAATCCTTGGACCTTGGGGCTGGAAAGTAAGCCCTTAAACGCACTGAGTCATCCTGGAATCCCCTGACTTTTATTTATTTATTTATTTATCTATCTATTTATTTATTTATTTAGATCCAATCTGCTACTCTGTGCCTTTTTATTTGTGAGTACAGTCCATTTGCATTTAGATTGATTACCTATTAATATATGATGATTTTCTATAGCCATTTTATGTTTTATTTTCTGGTAGTTGACTGTCTCAAGTGTTTTCTTGCTCATTTGTTTCTGTTGTATTATTTTAGCTTGCTGATATTCTATGCCTTTATTCTCTGTTTCCTCATTTTTTATGTTATGTTTATCTAGGTTTTTTGTGTGTGTGGTTATCATTAAATTAATGTAAAACTAAGTTTCATATATGCAGTAGCCACTTCTCTTAAGCACATGTCTTATTTTTATTCCCCTTTGGAAATTCAGATCTTTAGTTTCTTTTCTTTTATTATTTTGTTTTCACAAACTATCTGTATTTATTTTGACTGTTTAGTTAAAGTTGGGAAATCCTTCAGTATTTCCTGTAATGCAGGCCTTGTAGTTGAGAATTCTTTCAGCTTCTTTATTTCTGAAGAAGTATTTATTCTCCCTTCATATACAAATAACTTTGATGGGTCCATTATTCATAGCTAATATTTTCTCTCTTTCAAGAGTTGAAATATTTGATTCCATTTCATTCTCTCCTGGCTTGTAGAGGTTTTTTGTTTTGTTTTGTTTTGTTTATTTGTTTGTTTGTTTGTTTTCTGAAAAGTCTGATGGTAATGTGATGGACTTTCTTTTTTAAGTTATAGTCTTCTTTTTCTAGCCGCCTTGAGAATTTTTTTGCTTTGTGGTTGATTTTTGACAGCTTCAATAGAATGTTCCTTGGATATGACCCATTAGGATTGAGGCAGTTAGGTGTTCAGTTTGCCTTTTGAATTTGAAGACCTACTTCTTTCCATAGGTTTGGGAAGTTCTCATCACCTGTTTGAATAGACTGTCGGTACACTTCTCTATCTCTTCTCCTTATAGTAAACCCGTCATTCTTATGTTGTTCTGTCTCATGGAGACGGATAGTGCCTGTATTGTTTTTCTTTGTTAGTTTGTTTTTATTTGTTTTGACTCTCAAGTCTGTATTTGATCTATGAAATTTTGGTATTGCTATCTCTGATAATGCTAATTATTTCTTCCATCTGGTCATCATTGTTACTTGAGATAGCTAACTCATTTATTATCTCTTTTATTGAGTTCTTCATCTCCAGAACTAATGTTTGGTTCTTCTTTGAAATTTGAATCTCTTTCTTTAAAATATTCCCCCCTTTTTATGTGTGTGTTGTTTTTTTTTGTTCAGAGAATTCCCTTCTGAGTTTTTTGTTGTTGTTGTTATTAAATTTATTGGGGTGACATTGGTTAGTAAAACTTACATAGGGTCCAGGGGTACAAATATAAAATGCAAAATTGATGTGTTGCATTATGTGTTCACAACCCAGAATCAGTTTTCTTTCCATCCCCATTACCACTTATGTTCAGGTAATCACTAAACAATTTATTGTGTCCATGAGTTTTTATTTTGTTGTTGTTGTTGTTGCTTTCAGCTTTATATTCTAAATATGAGTGAAGTTATATAGATATTAGCTTATTTTTTTCCCTCTAGCTTATTTCATTTAGCATAAATATCTCATGGTCCATTCATGTTGTAGGAAATGGCAATATTATATCTTTTCTTATAACTCTGTTATATTCCATTGTATATATGTACCACAGTTTTTTGTTATCCAGTCATCTATCAAAAGGCACTTTGGTTGTTTCCATGATTTAACCACAGTGAACAGTGCTATGATGAACACTGGGGTACAGACATCTTTGCAAACTAAGATTTTCAAATTGGGGGGGTAGATACCCAGAAAGTGGATTGCTGAACCATATGATAACTTTATTCTTAATTTTTTGAGGACACTCTATACTATATGCCATAGTGGTTGTACCAATTTTCATTTCAACCAGGTGTGTATAAAAGTTTATTCTTCTCCACAGCCTCTCCAACCCTTCTTATTTCTAGTCTTGTTGAAGATAGCCATTCTAACAGGTGTAAGGAGGTATCTCATTGTGGTTTTGATTTGCACTTTCCTATTATCTAGTAAAGTTGAGCATTTTTTTTATACAACTGTTGGCCATTTCTATGTCTTAAGAGAAGTGTGTGTTCAGGCCTGCTCCCCATTTCTTTTTTTTTATTGTTAAATTTAATGGGGTGACATTGGTTGGTAACAATTAGATAGTTTCCCGATGTACAAGTGCACATCACATCACTCATGCATCATATTATGTGCCCACCACACAGAATCAGCTCCCCTTTCATCACCTTAGATCCAGTGCCCACTCCCACCTCCCCCCAAAACTCTCCCTCCCCCCACCTCCCCCCTCTCCAGGCAACCACCAAACCATTGAGTGTGTCCATAATGCTGGTGCCCTCTCCCTCCTCCCCTCCCACACTCCTGCCCCCGTCCTCCCCTTCCGTCAGGCAATCACCAAGCTATTGAGTGTGTCCATAGGTCTCTGTATGTTTGTTACTTTTAGTTTTATATTCCACCTATAAGTAAGGTCATATGTTTCCTGATTCGTTCAGTCTGACTAATTTCACTTAATTAGGTTGTCTCTAGCTCCATCCATTTTGTCACAAATGACTGTATTTCATCATTTCTTAACGCTGAGTAGTATTCCATTGTGTAAATGTACCACATCTTCTTTACCCAGTCATCTATCAAAGGGCATTGTGGTTGTTTCCATGTTCTGGCCACTGTGAACAGTGCTGCGATGAACATGTGGGTACAAATATCTTTAAATATTAATCTTTTCAGGTTTTTTTGGTAGATGCCCAGTAGAGGGATGGCTGGGTCATATGGTAATTCCATTCTTAATTTTTTGAGGAATCTCCATAGAGCCTTCCATAGTGGTTGTACCAGTTTACATTCCCACCAGCATGTATGAGGGTTCCATTTTCTCCAAAGCCTCTCTAGCACTTGTTGTTCCTTGTCTTGTGGATTATAGCCATTCTAACAGGTGGTATCTCATTGTGGTTTTTATTTGCATCTACCTAAGTGTTAGTGAAGTGGAGCATTTTTTCATATATCTGTTGGCCATATGTATGTCTTCATGAGAGAAGTGTCTGTTAAGGTCATCTGCCCATTTTTTAATTGGATTGCTTGTTTTTTCTTGTTGAGTTGAATGAGTTCTTTGTATATTTTTGATATTAGCTCCTTAGCAGAGGCATTGTTTGTAAATATTTTTTCCCTGTTGGTTGCTTGCCTCTTTGCTTTGTTTATGGTTTCCTTTGCAGTGCAGAGGCTTTTTAGCTTGATAAGGTCCCATTCATTTATTTGTGCTTTTATTTCTTTTGCCATTGAGGTCAGATTCATAAAGTCCTCCCTGAATCCCAGGTCTCTAAGTTTAGTGTCAATGTTTTCTTCTATGCAATTTATTGTTTCCTTTCTTATCTGGAGGTCTTTAATCCATTTTTAATCCATTTGAGTTAATTTTGGTATATGGTGAGAGATCGCAGTTCACCTTCAGCCTTTTGCATGTGGTTTTCCAATTTTACCAGCACCATTTACTGAAGAGGCTTTCTTTTCCCCACGGTATATTTTTTGATCCGTTATAAAAATTAATCTGTCCATAAATTTGTGGGTTTATGTCTGGGTTTTCAGTTCTGTTCCATTGATC
Source organism: Craseonycteris thonglongyai (assembly GCA_004027555.1). Classification (NCBI taxonomy): domain Eukaryota; kingdom Metazoa; phylum Chordata; class Mammalia; order Chiroptera; family Craseonycteridae; genus Craseonycteris; species Craseonycteris thonglongyai. Next base: position 11,125 of record PVKE010028058.1, on the reverse strand, counting down.
TGTGGGCCTGTTTTTCTGCCAGTACCAAGCTGTTTTGATTACTGAGGCTTTGTAGTACAGATGAAAGTCAGGCAGTGAGATGTCCCCAGCTTTATCCTTCTTTCTTAGGATAGCTTTTGCGATTCGTGGTCTTTTGGGGTTCCATACAAATTTGATGATTTTTTTATATATTTCTTGAAAGAATGACTGTGGGACTTTGATGGGAATGGCATTGAATCTGTATATTGCTTTGGCGACAATGGCCATTTTAACTACGTTGATTCTTTCAACTCATGAACCTGGAATGTCTTTCCAATTCTTTGTGTCCTCATGAATTTCTTTTAAACAGTGTCTTATAGTTTTCAGTGTATAAGCCCTTCACGTTCTTTGTTAGATTTATTCCTAGGTATTTCATTTTTTTTTTGCAATGGCAAAGGGAATGAATCTTCTCATCTCTCTTTCTGCAGTTTCACTGGTGGCATATAAAAATGCAGTTGATTTGGGGACACTAATTTTATATTCTGCAACTTTACAGTATTTGTCTATTATTTCTAATAGATTTCTGATAAAATCTGAAGTTTTCTATTTACAGGATCATGTCATCTGCAAAGAGTGACAGTTTAACTTCTTCTCTACCAATTTTAATACTGTTTATTTCTTTCTCTTGCATGATTGCTCTGGCTAGAACTTCCAGAACTATGTTGAACAGCAGTGGTGACAGGGGGCATCCCTGTCTTGTTCCTGAATTTAGGAAAATAGGCTTCAGCTTTTCCCCATTCAGTATAATATTTGCTGAGAGTTTATCATATATGGCCTTTATTATGTTGAGGTACTTTCCTTCAATTCCCATTTTATTCAGTGTTTTTATCATAAATGGGTGTTGTATCTTGTCCAATGCTTTTTCTGCATCAATTGAGATAATCATGTGGTTTTTATCCTTTGTTTGGTTTATGTGCTACATTAAATTGATTGATTTGCATATGTTGAACCATCCTTGTGCCCCTGGGATGAATCCCACTTGGTCATGGTGAATAATCTTTTTAATGCATTGTTGTATTCTGTTAGCTAACATTTTAGTAAAGATTTTTGCATCAGTGTTCATCAGTGAGATTGGCCTATAGTTTTCCTTTTTGGTATTGTCTTTCCCAGGTTTTGGTATTAGGGTGGATATTAGCTTCATAGAAAGAGTTGGGTAGTACTTTCCTCCTCTTGAATTTTCTGGAGTAGTTTGGGGAGGATGGGTGTTAGTCCTTCCTTGAATGATTGGTAGAATTCATTGGTAAAGCCATCTGGTCCAGGCTTTTGCCTTTGGGAAATTTTTGGATAATTGTTTCAAGTTCTGTACTGCTGATTGGTCTATTTAAGTTATCCATATCTTCTTGGTTCAGCTTAGGTAAACTATATCTTTTTAGAAATTTGTCCATTTCTTCTAGGTTGTCAAATTTGTTGGCATAGAGTCTTTCATAATAATCTCTTATGATTGTTTGTATTTCTGCAGCATCAGTTGTAATCTCTCCCCTATCGTCCCGTATTCTGGAAATATGAGATTTTTCACTTTGTCCTTTGGTGAGCCCAGCCAGTGGTTTGTCGATTTTATTGATTTTTTCAAAGAACAAGCTCTTTGTGGCATTAATTTTATCTATTGTTGTTCTATTCTGAATTTCATTAAGTTCTGCTTTGATTTTTATTAATTCTTTTCTTCTGCTGGCTTTGGCTGCCCTCTGTTCTTCTTTTTCAAGCTCTATGAGATGAGATGTGAGGGTGTTTACTTGTAGTTTTTCTTGTTTCTTGAGATAGGCCTGTAATGATTTAAACTTCCCTCTTAATACTGCTTTTGCTGTGTCCCAGAAATTCTGGTACGTCGTTTCATTGTCATTCGTTTCTACAATTTTTTTAATCTCTTGTTATATTTCCTCTTTGACCCAGTCATTTTTTAATAGCATGTTGTTCAATCTCCACGTATATGTGGTTCTCTCTGCTCTTGATCTTTTGCAATTGATCTCAAGTTTCAACGCTTTGTGGTCTGAGAATACACTTGGTATGATTTGGATGCCCTTAAATTTGGTGAGGTTGGATTTAAGTTTCAGGATATTGTCTATCCTTGAAAATGTTCCATGTGCACTAGAGTAAAATGTATAGCCCTTTGTTGTAGGATGGAATGACCTGTAAATGTCAATTATGTCCATTTCCTGCAATGTATCATGTAAAGCTGCTATCTCCTTATTTATTTTCTGCTTGGATGATCTGTCCAATGTTGTCAGCGGGTGGTATTTAAATCCCCTACTATAATAGTATTTTTGTCTAAATCTTCTTTTAGATCTGTTAGTAGGTGCTTTATAAATTTTGGTGCTTCCTGATTGGGAGCATATATATTGATGAGTGTCATATTTTATTGGTGTATTGTCCATTTTATCAAGATGTAATGACCATCTTTATGTCTTATTATTTTTTTTATCCTGATGTCTTTTTCATCAGAAATCAGTATGGCCACTCCAGCTTTTCCATGATTGCCTTTTGCCTGGAGTACTGTTTACCATCATTTTACCGTGACTTTATGTTTGTTCCTGTGGCTGAGGTGTGTCTCTTGTAGGCAGCAAGCACATGGTTGGATTTTGCTTTTTAATCCAGTCTGCTACCTTGTGCTTCTTTGTTGGTGAATTCCATCCATTTACATTCAGGGTGATGATTGATATATGAGGATATCCTGTATCCATTTCTTCTTTCCTTTATAGCTGTTTGTTGTCCCAACTTTTCTTCATTAGTTTTGATTTCTTGATTCAGTTCAAATAGCCTCCTTCAGTATTTTCTGGAGTGCTGGTTTTGAGCTGGAGAATTCCCTCAGCTTCTCTATATCTGTTAAGGCCTTAATTCCCCCTTCATATCTAGAGGTTAATTTTGCTGAATAGTTAATTCTTAGCTGGAAATATCTTTTAAAATTTTGAAGATTGGGCTCCACTCCCTCCTGGCTTGCAGAGTTTCTGCTGATAAGTCTGGTGACAGCCTGATAGGTTTTCCTTTGAAAGTTATGTTTTGTTCTTCCCTGGCAGCCTTGAGAATTATTTCTTTGTCTTTGGTCTTTGTCATCTTCAGAACAATGTGCCTTGGAGATGATCTGCTAGGGTCTAGGTTGTTAAGTCACCTGCCTTCCTCTTGAATTTGGCACTATTATTATTTCCACAGGTTAGGAAAATTTTCATCCACTATTTGTTTTAGTAGACTCTGAGAAGATTTCATCTCGCTTTCTTCTGGTACCCCTATTATTCTAATATTGTTCTTTCTGGTGGAGTCAGCGAGTTCTTGTAGGGCTCTTTCTTTTCTCTTGATTCTCATTTCCCTTTCTTCTTCCCTCTGTGACATTTCCATGTTTCTATCTTTGATTTCACTCATTCTTTCCTCTATTTGGTCATTCCTGTTTCCTATGCTGGTCAGTTTTGTTTTCAGCTCTCCCATGATGCCTTTTATTTCAAGTAGTTCCTTTTGGTTCTGCTCTAGCTTCTCAATTTTGTTGGTAAAGTACTCATTTTGCTCAGAAAATTTCTTGTTGAGGTCATTTAACTGTGTCTGGGTACTTTGCCAGCATTGAGTGAGCTCTCTGAGTGTCTTGATTAATGCAGCCCTGAATTCTGTTTCACTTAGATTTGATTCCAAGTGTGCAAGGT
>PVKE010028057.1:0-21180 GCA_004027555.1 Craseonycteris thonglongyai | reverse complement strand
GTTTACCTGGAGAGGAGGGAGAAGGGGGGAGGGGGGAGGGAGATTTGTGTGGGGAGGGGGGAGTGGGCACCAGATATATCGGGTAGGAGGGGGACCTGATTCTGGGAGATGGGCACATAGTGCGATGCATGGGTGATGTGATGTGGAGTTGTCCATTGGGAAACTGTCTGATTGTTACCAACCAATGTCACCCCATTAAATTTAACAATAAAATAAAAAATAAAAAAAAAATAAAGTAAAATAAAAAAATATACAATTCCAAAATGGTGACCATGTGGAATACCTAAAAGGCAAGAAACCTCATAAAACATGAAAATTACAGATTGGTGCAATAACACTATGCAGTGTTACACCTCTACTCACTAGCACACAGCACCATTAATTTTGAGATTAAGGGGGAAGCCGGTATGGCTCAGTGGGTTAAGTGCTCACCTTGAAGCCCCAGGGATCGAGGATCGAATCCTGGACCCCGCACATGTGGACCCATATGCTGAACTGAGGTGTGCTTCCCATGTGGGAGGCCCCCAGTTCGGTTCTTGGCCCTTGGTTTGGACCCTGGCTTGAGGGGCTATGCATCCTATGTGGCAGGCCCCCAGCCCATTTCTGCCCTGCACAGCCCCTGCCCACCTGTGTGGAACAAAACCATGTTGAAAACTGATGACATACAACTATGGAGACTGCTCTGGGCCCTCCCCCTTCTCTGTGTCTCTCTCTGTCTCTTTCTCTGACTCTGTCAAAAAATAAAATAAATCCTAAAAAAACAATTTTTGAGATTAAGTTTTCTGTCAACATTTAACCTAACGGTTTTAGTAGTCAGTCATTGATATCATCATTCCTTCACTCTTACTATTTCATTGGGGTAGATTAATTTCTTATGCAGGAGGCCCCAGCCCGTTCCTGCTCTGCGCAGCCCTGCGCCCACTGGTCGAATGAAACAATACCGAAAACTGATGATGTAAAACTATGGCGACTGCTCTGGGCCCTCCCTCTTCTCTCTGTCTCTCTCCGTCTGTCTCTCTCTGTCAAAAATCAATAAAAATAAATCTTTAAAAGTCAGATTGAGATCTGAACAGATAGGCTAGCTCCAGAGCCTGCACTCTTAACTACTATGATATACTGAATATGACTATGTAGTTTAAGTTACACTTGTATATACAAGACTTTATAAAAGTAATTAGCAAGTACAATTCTATAAAAATGCACTAATGACAAGTCAGTAAATTATGATGTTCTCCTGGTTTCCTAAGCAATTGTTCAAGGCAACTGAAACTGACAAGTGCTCTGTGGTGATGTTCTCACAGTTCGAATGAAGCTGGGATCATGAACTCATTTGCACAAGATAATGTCTCAGCACAGTCAGTGAATCATCTGCTGAGAGTTCTAAAGGTAAGCACTTCTCACTCAGTACAGCCCTCTGACACCATTCAAAGTCTTTTGTATTTCTGAGTGCAAGAAAGGCTCTAGTAAAACTTGGGCAATTAAAACCATTTTGCTCTTCGCTCTTGTGATTCACCAGACTCCTGAGCAGGAGTGCTAATGCATGAAAATGAATGTAGCTTCAACCAATCGCAGGAAAAGGAGAGCTGTGGTTTACAAAAAGAATCATTTTTTTAATAGTTTAAGGATGTGTATAGTGTCTGTTTCCACACACAGAGATATATAAACTAGGTAGCTACTTTGAATGAGAATGCTTTCTTCTTGAATAAATTTGGTTTTGATGATATTGCATTATGTAAATTAGATGTCATTTAATTCCTGTCTCCTGGAAGGCCACCAGCAAGCAGTATACCTGCAGCCACTTTCTCCTGTCACCTAGCAAAATGGTAGCCACGCAAAAGCTTAAAACATTAAGAGTGACATACTCAAAATAATTAATTTCCTTTCCAGAAAGCTGTATTCAAAAGCTGGATAACTACTGCCTAAACAAGAGCATTAGAATGGCTCTGTAGATTCATACTATGATATAAAGAGCTTGGGAATCAGGATGCTTGAGTTCTAATTCCAATATCCCGCAATTTCTCTTTGCCTCAGTTTCTTACTTATGCAAATAGACATAATACTTATATGCCTATCAGACTCATGTGAAAGTAATTTGTAAAGAATGTATTTCCCAAAGATATCATTCAATAGTAATCCGAACTGGCCAAGACCAGCACCTACATAAGTCACAAGAAGCAGATGGCATCTACACACTGGGTGAGGGTGCAAGAGATTGCAAAGTGAGGAGTACTGTTATTGGGGAATACAAATGATGCTGCTCCATTACTCTGAGAGCCACTTGGTTTGTTTGTACTAGAGAGGGCCCTTCTTGTGGCCATCTGCTTCCCTCCCAGACTCCTCTGGCAAATCAAGAGGTTTTCCTTGTATTAACCTCTGAAGAGCAGCCACAGGCCCTTCTCAGCACTAGTTTCTGCAGGCAATGGTCTCTGCTTTCCATCTGTGCCAACAACCAGTAAAGAACAATGAGGCTTCCCAAACGGAGGCATACACTTACAAAGATGCCCTTGCATTATCTAGTTTTCCAGTACTCTTTTACTTGGATAGCTATAAGGGGATTAGGTGTATATTTTAAAAGACTGAGTTATTTTTCTTTTGTTATTTTAGAACCTTTTTATGTAGAAAAAATAAAACAGGAAAATGTTGTGTGAAAATTCATTAAATCTAACACATAAAACAATCAATCACTTTAAAAATAGTAATTTCATTTCCCCCCCAACTACTCTGTGGAGCATAAGACTTATAGAACAAGTTGTTTTGTATACTGATGGATAACCAATCTATTCAGAACTGTAAATAAGATGCCTGCTCCTCACTTCACAGATTTAAACTTAAATTGAAAAAACAAACAAAGTACAAGCCACATTCCTTAGGCAGTTCATTGCAGAAACAATGTTGAACATATACAAGGTACACATGTTGTAAAAATAAATATTATAGGCTAATAACTACCACTCAGGTTATTGATTTGAACAGAGACAGGGCAACTTATAATTGTAAAATGATTTAAGAAATTACCCTTATCCCATTCAGTAGTCCATATCAATGCAGGAAAATAAAAACTGAATAATAAACTTATTTTCAAAAGGAAAAGAATATACATAGCTATTTTTTTTTAAGATTTATTTTTATTGTTTTTGACAAGAGAGAGTGAGAGAGATACAGAGACGGAGACAGAGAGAAGGGGGAGGGCCCAGAACAGTCTCCATAGTTGCACATCATCGGTTTTTTCCCACATAGTTTCATTCCACAGGTGGGCATGGGGCTGCACAGGGCAGGAACTGGGCCAGGGTCTCACCCCAGTGAGAACCGAACTGGGGGCACTCCCCAGTTCAGCATATGGGTCTGCACGGGCCGGGGCTGGGATTCAATCCTTGGTCCCCGGGGCTGCAAAGTGAGCGTTTAACCCACTAAGCCATCCCAGCTTCCCTAAATAGCTATTTTTGATCAACCACAACATTGAGTGATCAAATATTTATTTTTGAGTCTTCAAAATAATATTCATATTTCTTTTAAAGCACTAAAAAATTACCCAGGTACCCTTTTCCATGAGAAAAAAAGATTTCCTTGCTACTTTTCTGAGATTGTGTGCACTGAATCAGAATATACTGAAATTATACTTGAGTTAACATATATGTAGCACTTAGAATAGTGTCTGGCATAAATACTCAAAAAATGTTTATTATTATGTTAGGGTTCCAACAATAACAATAGTTAGTTCCCTTATTCCAATCTAAAGAGCTCCTAATTTTAAGCAGAGTCTAACCTCAGATGATCTAAAGAAAAATGTCTATGCATAAATAGACTATGAACTGTATTCAAATTCTTTTTTTTTAAGATTTTTATTTTTATTTATTTTTTATTTTTGACAGAGAGAGAGAAACAAAGACAGAGAGAAGGGGAGGGTCCAGAGCAGATATCCATAGTTGCATGTCATTAGTTTTTGACATAGTTTCATTCCATAGGTGGGCATGGGCCGCATAGGGTAGCAATCGGGCTGGGGGCCTCCTGCATGGGAGGTGCACACTCACAAGTTGGGGGCCTCCCCCATGAGAGGCACACCCTGGGTGGGAGTCGAACTGGTGGCCTCCCACATGGGAAATTCACCCCAGCAGGAACCAAACTGGGGGCACACCCCAGTTCAGCATATGGGTCCACATAGGCTGGGGCCGGGATTCAATCCCTGGACCCCAGGGCTGCAATGGGAGCTCAACCTGCTGAGCCAACCCGGCTTCCCCTGTATTCAAATTCTTACAGCAGTCCAAAGACTAATTTTCAGGTGATCTTAATCCTCATCTTTTCTAAACTCCATGACATTTGATTTCCAACATGCCCTTTTTATTATGGAGATGAATGCACATCCCACATAACATTCTTTATTGAAAGTTTCATACACTAGTAAGAGTGCCATTCTTAACATTTACAACAGTTTGTTCAAGGTCTCCTATTACTATCCTCTAGTTTTATTTTCTGTTCCTTCTAGCAACTTGACCTCTGTGGGGCACCAAGAATGTCAAAACAAATTCAATTAGGACAGTGCTTTTCATTTTATTTAGAAATTGGAGCAAAACCATTATTCTAGATTCTATAGTAACCTGATTCCATACAAACACCAATCAAATAGAAGACATTCTCATTAAGCCTTCATTCAAGATTCTAAATGCTTTCACATCATTTAGATCCATTGGCTCTGAGGATCAGTTCTTCATAGGAAAAAGCTGTAGTATTAGCAGCTCTTCTGAAGCAAAATTACATTCCTACTGTACAATTTCACCAGTTGGCCAGCATCTCCTTGTGCCCACTGTTCTTATATGGCTATCAACTCTTTTGCTGTTCTAACCTCAAAGGCAGGGTAGGGTGCAAAATAGTTAAATGGAATAGCATTGAACAAACATTTGTACAAAGAAGATATACAAATGGTCAATAAGCACATGAAAAGATGCTCAATGTCATTAGGTAAATGCAAATTAAAACCACAATGAGATAACACTGCACACCCATTAGAATGGTAGTAATAATAATCATAAGAATGTAAGTGTTGGTGATGAAGTGGAAAAATTAAAACCCTCATACATAACTGGTGGGATTATAAAATGGTACAGCTGCTATGCATTTGAAGTTAGGCTCTGCTTAAAATTAAGGGGTCTTTAGATACTGGAATATTCCTACTCATTTATACTTCTTTACAAAAACTCCCTGAAGATCTTTAGAATACTTAATTCATGAATTATGCACTTATGAATTTTCATGCTCTTTGTGATTTATTTTTCATTTGTTTTTAAAACAGTCATGATATATTCCCAGTTTAATGACAGAGAGAGAAAGTATGTGTGTGTGTGTTTAGTGAAGAACAGATGTTGAATTTTGTCAAATGCTTTTTCTTAATCTGGTGAAATGATCACATGGTTTTCCTTTTTGACTTGTTAATGTGGTAAATTACATTGAATAAGTTTTTTACATATATTTTCTTTTAAAGATTTATTTTTATTGTTTTTGACAGAGACAGAGAGAGACAGAGAGAAGGGGGAGGGCCCAGAGCAGTCTCCATAATTGTACATCATCAATTTTCAACATGGTTTTGTTTCACACAGGTGGGCTGGGCATGCCCCCTAGAGCCAGGGGCTGAACCAGGGGCCTCCCACATGGGAAGCTCACCCCAGCAAGAACCAAACTGGGAGCCTCCTTCATGAAAAGCATACTCCAGTTCAGCATATGGGTCCACACGGGCCAGGACTGGGATTCGATCCTCAAGTCCCTGGGGCTGCAAAGCAAGCACCTAGCCCGCTGAGCCTGCAAAGCAAGCACCTAGCCTGCTGAGCCTGCAAAGCAAGCACCTAGCCCGCTGAGCCATCCTGGCTTCCCTACGTATACTTTCATTGGTTTATACTTTGCATTCTTTTAAAACATGTTTTGAGATATAATTCACATATTATAAAATTTACCATTTTCAAGTATACTCACTATGTTATGTAATCATCACTGTTAACTTATTCCAGAACATTTCTATCACTCTCCAAAAGAGATCGTGTACCTATTAGCAGGCTGTTCTAATTCCCTCCTGTCCCCATCTTCTGGCAATCACTAATCTTTTCTCTTTCTATAGATTTGCAAGTTCTTGACACTTCATATAAACGGAATCATGCATTATGTGGCTTTTTGTGTCTTTCACTTAGCATCTTTTCAAGGTTCATCCTTGTTTTAACATTTAATACTTCATTACTTTTTTCTCCGTTTTTAAAATATTTTTTTAACTGAGATAAAATTCACATAATATAAAATTAACCATTTTAAAGTAAATAATTCAGAGGCAATTAAATATATTCACAATATTGTGCAACCACCTCCAATATCTATGTCCAGAACTTTTGATCTCCCAAACAGAAACTCTCTACCATTAAACAGTAACTCATCATTCCTCACTCCCCCAATGATTGGTATTCTCTATTCTACTTTCTATCTCTATAAAATTGCCTGTTCTAGGTATTTCAAATAAGTGGAATCATATAATATATGTCTTTTGGGGTTTGGCTTATTTCACTTAATATAATGTTTTCCAGGTTCATCCACACTGTAGCATATATCAATACTTTAATCCTTTATGACTGAATAATATTTGATTGCATGAATATACTATATTTTGTTTATCCATTCAACAGGTGATGAATAGTTGGGTTGTTTCCTACCTTTGGTTATTGTGAATTATAGTGCCAAGACCACTAATGTCCTTGTTTTCCATCCTTTTGGGTAAATATTCAAGAGTGGAGGTGCTACTCATATGGTAATTCTATGTTTAACATTTTGAGAAACTGCCAAACTGTTTTCCATAGTGGCTGTACCATTTTATAATCCCACAAGTGATGTATTAGGGTTCTAATTCCTCCACTTCTTCACCAACACTTATATTTGTATTATTATTATTATTATTGCCATTCTAGCAGGTGTGCAGTGTGGTTTTCATTTGCATTCACCTAATGACTAATGATGTTGAGTATCTTTTTATGTGCTTATTGGCCATTTGTATATCTTCTTGGACAAATGTTTATTCAAAAATCTTTACCCATTTTAGGGGAAGCTGGGATGGCTCAGCGGGTTAAATGCTCGCTTTGCAGCCCCAGAGCCCGAGGATCGAATCCCTGGCCCGGCCCATGCAGACCCATATGCTGAACTGGGGAGCTCCCCCAATTCAGTTCTCTCTCTGTCTCTGTCTCTCGCTCAAAAATAAGTAAGTAAATAAATAAATAAATAAAATGTGGGGAAAAAAATCTTTACCCATTTTAAAATTAGGGTTTTTATTTTCTTGTTGTTGTTGAGTTATAGGAGTTCTTTATATATTTTAACTATTAAGCCCTTTTCAGATGTATGATTTGTAAATAGTCCCTCCCATTCTGTAGGGTTTATTTTCACTCTCTTGATAGTGCCTACCTCATTCCTTTCACTGCTAAATGATATTACACCATTGCATAGGTATGCCATATTTATTTATTCAGCTGATAGAAATTAGGGTTTTCCCACTTTTGGGCTATTATAAATAATGCTTCTATGAACATCCATGTACAAGTTTTTGTGTTAACATGTGTTTTTAATTCTTTTGGTTATTGCTTTAGGTTGCTCGTGTCCACCCAAAATATATAAATTAGACATTCATATGTTGAACATCTAATGCCCAAGGTGATGATATTAGGAGGTAGAATCTTTGGGAAGCAATTAGGTCATGGAAGTGGAGCTCTACCTTCATAAACAGTGCCCTTACTAAAGAGGATCCAGAGAGATCCCTTGCCCCTACCACCATGTTAGGATACAAGGAGAAGTTGGCAGTCTGCAGCTTGGAAGAGGGCCCTCACTAAAACCCAATCAAAATGGCACATTTTTCCTATTTTACTTACTAATTTTTAATTTATATTTGGTGGGTATTCAGGTTAATATTTGTTATTATTATATTTACTGGGATGACACTGGTTAGTAAAACATGCTGGCACCTTGATCTTGGACATTCCAGCCTCCAGAACTGTGAGAAATAAATTTCTGTTGTTTAATTTAAACATTCACTGTATTTTTAAATCACACCTTGAATGTGGAATCTAAAGAATAGAATAAGTAAACAAACAAAACAGAAAAAAGACTTATAGATACAAAGAACAAACTGATGGTTGCTTCCGTGGAGGATGTATAAAAAGGTGAAGGAACTAGGCAGTACAGATCGACAGTTACAAAATAGTTATGAGGATGTAAAGTACAGTAAAGGAATATAGTGAATAATATTGTAATAATTATGTATAGTGTCAGAAGGGGTGGATATTAGACTTAATGGAGGATCACTTCACAAATTATATAAATGTCTAACCACTATGCTGTATACCTGAAACTAATACAAAATAATATTGAATGTCAACTATAAATAAAAGTATATATACGAGAACTGTCCAGAAAATATCCAGCCATTGTCAATATAACGAGAACAGTTACATGGCTGGATACTTTCTGGATAGCCCTCATATATATAGTCATAGGATATAAAGTACAGCATAGGGAATATAGTCAATGGTACTGTAACAACTATGTATGGTGTCAGATGGGTAGTAGATTCGTTAGGGTTATCACGTTGTGTATAAACGTCTAATTACTATGTTACTTTGTACACCTGAAATTAATAATAAAACAAAAGAGAAGAAAATGTTATTGATTTTCTTAAATGAATTAGCCACTTATCAAATATTTACTGAGCACTATGTGCTAGGTATTTCTTAGATAGTGAAGCAGTAGTAAAATAAGACAGATGGGATCCTGCTCCCGAGGAGCTCAATTTATAATAGGGAAGGACAAGCAATAAATAAATAGACAAATAAAATAATTCCTCCTGTAATAAGTTTTATAAAAGAAAAAAACAACATGCTATAAATATTGGTGTGAATAGAGTGGAGTGACCAGCCTAAGTTGAAGAACAGTGTAAGGACATGATATTTACTGAAACTGTAAGAAAAGTAGCTAACAGGTTCAATAGAAATCCACTCAAAAATGTTAAATAGGGAGGATGCTGGGATGGCTCAGCAGCTTGAGCACTCATTTTGAAGCCCCAGGGCCTGAGGAATCGGTCCCGGCCCCAGCTTGTGTGGACCCATATGCTGAACTGGGGTGTGCTTGCTATGTGGAAGGCCCCCGGTTCTGCTCCTGCCTGAAGCAAGTTTCCTTTGTGAGAGGCCCCCAGCCCAGTTTCCACTCTGCATGGCCCCATGCCCACCTGTATGGAATGAAACCATGTCTAAAACTAATGATGTAGGGGAAGCCAGGATGGCTCAGTGGGTTAGGTGCTCACTTTGCAGCCCCAGGGACCGAGGATCGAATTTCGGCCCTGGCTCATGCAGACCCATACTGAACTGGGCAGTGCCCCCAGTTCAATTCTCACCAGGGTGAGACCCCGGCGAACTGGTGCAGCCCTGCTCCCACCTGTGGAATGAAACTATGTGGAAAAACCAATGATGTGCAACTATGGAGACTGTTCTGGGCCCTCCCCCTTCTCTCTGTCTCTGTAGCTCTCTCTCTCTCTCTCTCTCTCTCTCTGTCTCTCTCTGTCAAAATAATAAAAATAAATCTTTAAAACTAATGATGTACAACTATGGAGACTGCTCTGTGCCCCGCCCCCCTTCTCTCTGTCTCTCTGTCAAAACAATAAAATAAATCTTAAAAAAAAAATGTTAACTAGGGAAATGACATGATTCCTTAGTGTTTATCATGACCAAGGAACATCTTAATCTGGAGTTAAGACCATATTTTTCTCCAAGTTTATAGTCCTCCTTACTTCACTCTATTTTCTCACCAGCATCCTAAGCCCCCTGTCTCATTCCAAATCTCCCTTATAATAATGTTCATTGAGTCACAGGAGTCTCTGAGAAGTAATTTTATAGTTCACCCTTTATGTGCCTTGAGCATGGAAGCTAAAGCACTCAGGCCCATCCCTTCAAGTCATTGCACTTTACTCTCTTCTGAGCATTAAAATTCAATTTCAAAAATTCCTTCTTTAAAGATACCTAAAGTTGAGGAAGCTGGGATGGCTCAGTGGGTTAAGCGCTCATTTTGCAGCGCCAGGGACCAAGGATCGAATCCTGGCCCCGGCCCGTGCGGACCCATGTGCTGAACTGGGGAGTGCCCCCAGTTCAGTTCTCTCTCTGTCTCTGTCTCTCTCTGTCAAAACAATAAAAAAAAATAAAAAAAGATATCTAAAGTTACTGTGCAGCCTATTTCAATTGCTATTATCTTGGTAGAGGGTGAGGATAGCCAAGTGGTTGAGTTTCCTCAGGCCTTGGATGCATGCTGAAGAAATATCCCTGACTTGTCAATTTGTGTTAACATAAATCGTAGTTTCCAATCTCAGTTAACTCTCTGCTTTCTTTCACTTACCTTGAAATTCTTCCTTCTCCCATTCTCTTCAGCAACTAACTTATTAATTACCCAGGAGTAGGAGTTGTGTCTCATTATTATTATTCACCTTTGTATCCCTATCCCTAGCACAGTCTAGTAGTGATCACTCAGAACCTCCAAACGCTGGTCTTCTCATTTTCAACTGAAAATCTCATCTCATATTTTACAGAGAAATTAGAAGCTAACAGTAATTTCCCACTGCTCTAAGCATAAAATTATCTCTTTCACATGCACCCTTTTCTACTCCCCTCTGCCTTTCTTTACACAACTATCCTTTGATTTAACCCAACTGAAAAAAAACAAATAACTATATAGGTCAATCTAATTGCCTGTCTTTTCTAAATCCACTCAGAATTGCTGAACACTGCTGTCAAAAATCGCACAACTGTGCAAATTGCCACTAAAATGTTAATTATAACTACCAATCTCAAATAGACCCCAATTCTGTCCCATATTATTGTGTTTTCCATATGTAACTCTCCATCTTACTCCACAGGGGCTATTTCAAACACTCTCCACTGTCCTCCAATGTGAGGTAATGTCATTTGTTAGTAAACAAGTGAGATCCTACCAAATGGCATTACGTCACACTTCACAAAGAAACAGAAGTCAGCAGCTTTCTGCTTTTAAACTTAGAAACTTTTCTCCATCCTCAGCTCTCATTTTCATTTTTATTTTTATTCAAATAGATGCTTCTCTTCCTAAAGGTGAGTCCTATCACCTTTCATCTCAACTCTGGATTATGTCCTCTCAAATAGCTATCTTTCCTCATTCATTGACTTCTTCTCCATAGACTTCTTTGTAGGTTCTTATTCCTTTGCTTATCCCTCAGTATTTCTCAGGATTCTGACCTAAGTCATCTTCTCCTTTTATCCTTTCATTCTCAATCCCATGGCTTCATTTACTGTGGATCTAGTTCAAACCCATATAACCAACTTCATCACTACTTGGATTTTCCATAAAGACTTAAACTTACTACATTTAAAACCAAGATCTTCTTCCCTGAAACCTGGTAATCTAGTCAGTTGTTTATAAGTAGGCATCAGTCTTAATGCCTCTTTTCCTTATTTCCATTAACCAATCAGTCACCATGTCAAACCTCTCTCCAAGGTCATTGCCAATAACCTACTCCAGGCAGTCATCATTTCTTGCTTGGATTATTGCTCTACCCCTCTTCAAAATGGTCTCCTTGCCTCTGGTCTTACTTCCCTCAATTCCACTAACCTCAATTTCTAAAAGGAAAATCTGATAATAATAGTCTCAAAACCTGTTTCCCTTAGGACAAAGTCCAAAGCTCTTAAAGTGATTTGTATAACAACTACATGAAGGCAAAGACTGTCCTGCTCATGGTTGTACTAACATCTGGTCACATGGTAGATATAATTTTTTGTTATATAAATGAAAAAATAAATGGCAAAATAACCATGTCCCTACACAATCTAGTTCAAGATCAGAACCTGAAATCAGGATCCCATCTCCACCCATTCTCTAAATGGTGTTGCGTTAATTTGTTCTCTCTCATAAGGTATCTCCAGTTTCGCCGTTTCACGGGCTCTTTTTCTACCTTTTACCTAGAAAGAATCTTTTCTTTCTTTTTTTTAAATTTATTTTTATTGTTTTTGACAGAGACAGACAGACAGACAGACAGAGAAGGAGGAGGAGGGCCCAGAACAGTCTCCATAGTTGCACATCATGGGTTTTCTACATAGTTTTATTACACAGGTGGGCACAGGGCTGCACAGGGTAGGAACTGGGCTGGGGGCTTCCCAAATGGAGCTCGCCCCAATGAGAACTGAACTGGGGGCACACCCCAGTTCCGCATATGGGGCTGCATGGGCCAGGGTCAGAATTTGACCCTCCGACCCCAGAGCTGCAAGAAGAACACTCAACCAGTTGAACCATCCCAGTATCTCCAAAAAGAATCTTTTCTTGCCTTTAAAAAAAAAAAATGGGGAAGCTGGGATGGCTCAGTGGGATAAGCGCTTGCTTTGCAGCCCCTGAGACCAGGAATTGAATCCCAGCTCCGACCCAGGCAGACCCATAGGCTGAACTAGGGTGTGCCCCCAGTTCAGTTCTTGCTGGGGCCTATGCAGGAGGCCCCAGGCCCAGTTCCTGCCCTGCGCAGCCCTGCGCCCACCTGTGGAGGAAAACTATATGGAAAACTAATGCTGTCAACTATGGAGGCTGCTCTGGGCCCACCCCTTTCTCTCTGTCTCTCTCTGTCTGTCTGTGTCTGTCTCTCTCTCTCTGTCAAAAAACAATAAAAATAAATCTTAAAAAAAAAAATTTTTAAAAAATTGCTTTCCTTGACTCTCCGTTTCTGTATCTCCTTCCATTATCAGGTCTATCTCAGTTGGCAGTATCCAGTTATCCAGCTAGAAATCTGAAAGTTATTCTAAATTTCTTTTTTCTTTAGCCTCTATATGCAATCTACCAAGTCTAAATATTTCTCAAATCTATCCCCTCTTCACCATCCCTAATCTCTTTTATCTAGGTAAATTACTCATTATCTCCTACTGAAACTATAGTAAGAGCCCTGAAATTAGTCTTCTTTTCTCTTCAAATCCATTCTCCACAAAGACACCCAAATCTTAGCTTTCATCTTCTAGCTTAAAACTCTGAAACATTCCCTGTCATCTTCAGGATAAAGTCCAAACCCAAAGGACTCATGATTAGGAACCCTCACTTGCTCTTCAGTCTTATGAATCTTCATTTCTTGCTGCTCACTTTATGTTCCAACACTTAACTGCTTTCAATTCCCCCATATAATTAATCCATGTTGCTTCTTGCTCTTATGTCTTTGTTCATGCTTTCTTTGCCTTCTGCCTAGAATATTCTTTTCCCTTTTCTCTACCTTGCTATTTCCTATTTTGTAAAATTCACCTTAGTGTCACCTCTTCCTGAAAGCATTCCTTGAATGTTTCTCCCCTCCTCTCACCTACCCAGTGCTCAAAAAAATACCTTGTGCATCTCTAGTTTCTTTTCTTTCCATTGCTCCATGTGAGAAGAAACTGATCTGTTTAGAGTTTCCTCCAAGTACATAATGCTATTTCATAACCCTTAGCCTTTATATATTTCCTCTAACTGGAATATTCTATCCTTCAAGAGGCTATCCTCTATTCTTTTAAACTCAATTTAGGTATCAACTACTCCCACTTTAGTACTGTGCACGTGTATATGTGTTTTGTATATGTATATATTTATTAAAATAATTTTACCGTAACATGTCTTTGCATAATGGCAGAGGTTAGGACACTCAATCCATTTTTGTATATCCAGTCACTGATACGGAACCTAACCAAAGTAGTTGCTCAATAATGTTTGTGGAATGAATACAAGGATAAATGTCAATGACTTTATTAAAAGGTAAGATTTCAACTGAGTTTTGAAGAGCAGAAAGGTCATGGGTTGGTAGAAAGCAAACAGTTAAAAAGAGGATGCAGGAACACTAAGAAAAAATATGAAGCTAAGACCTAAAATCAAATATGTAAAAAAGTATAACAGTACTGTAATGTAGTTAATTATGCAGGAATGGGAGAGGGAAATTGAAGAAACTTTATAAAATAGGTTTGTTTAGAGTGGGGCTGTGGGAGGTTTGATTTTATATCAGTCACATCAATTATTTCTCCTAAATGTTTCTTTATCAATCCTCCTGCTATTTCCCACTGCTACTAAAAAAAGCATAGCTGTTCTTTCTTTCCAATTTATCTCTATAGAGTTTCTACAGTGTGTTTTTTTTTAAGATTTATTTTTATTGTTCTTGACAGAGAGAGAGAGAGAGATACAGAGACAGAGACAGAGAGAAGGAGGAGGGCCCAGAACAGTCTCCACAGCTGCACATCATCGGTTTTTCCACACAGTTTCATTCCACAGGTGGATGCGGGGCTGCACAGGGTAGGAACTGGGCTGGGGTCTCACCCCGGTGAGAACTGAACTGGGGGTACTCCCCAGTTCAGCATATAGGTCCACATGGGCTAAGGCCGGGATTTGATCCTCAGTCCCCGGGGCTGCAAAGTGAGTACCCAACCCATTGAGCTATCCCGGCTTCCCCTCTACAGTGGTTTTTATAAAATATCAATTTGATCATGTTACTTCTCCACTTTAATTCTTCAATGGCTCCCTACTACCAATCTTCAACTCTTCCACCAAAGGAACTTTCAGGCATATGAAAGAAATGACTCAAAACTCATTGCAAGCATAAAACATTTTGTTATTTCATGTTTTATTTTTAAATTAATATAAATGCATTCAATTACCTATTTTTAAAAGGTGAACTTTATGATATATAAATTATACCTCAATAAAAATTTTAAACTTAATAGGAATAATATACTATATATTTGTTTTATTAAAAATTAGGTATTCTTTTAAAAAAAAGATGTATTTTATTGTTTTGACAGAGAGAGGGTCAGAGGGAGACAGAGAGAGAAGGGGGATGGTCCAGAGCAGTCTCCATAGTTTTATGTCATTAGTTTTTGACATAGTTTCATTCTACACAGGTGGGCGCTGGGCCACATAGGGCAGGAACTGGGCCAGGGACCTCCCAAATGGGAAGCACACCCCCACAAGCCGGAGGCCTCCCACACGGGAAGCTCACCCCAGCAGGAACCGAACTGGGTGCCTCCCACATGGGAAGTATACGCCAGTTCAACACATGAGTCTGCTCAGGCTGGGGTCAGGACTCTATCCTTGGACACTGGGACTGCGAGGCAAGCGCTCCACCCACTGAGCCATCCCGGCATCCCCAGGTATTAATTTCTTACCAGTTCAATTACTAAATTTTTTTTGGGCAGGGGAGCCAGGATGGCTCAGTGGGTTAAGCGCTCACTTTGCAGCCCTGGGGACCAAGGATCGAATCCCAACACCGGCCCATGCGGACCTACATGCTGAACTGAGGAGTGCTCCCTCTTTGGTTCTCACCAGGGTGAAGACCCCGGCCCAGTTCCTGCCCTTTGCAGCCCCATGCCCACCTGTGGAATGAAACTATGTGGAAAAACCAATGTGTAGCTATGGAGACTGTTCTAGGCCCTCCCCCTTTTCTCCGTCTCTGTATCTCTCTCCCTCTCTCTGTCAAAAACAATAAAAATAAAAACCTAAATTTTTTTTTTTTTGCAAATAGTCAAGTAAAATTGATCAAAGCTCTGCCTTGTTTACCCTATAGCTTTGCATATCCTCCTCCTACACACTCTTACAAAAATATCTAATACTCAGAGGATTAATACCCCTGAAGTTGAAAAGCAAAAGCTAACAGAATAAACCCAAATTCCATAACATGGAAGAGAAGTCCTTCAATTCACCATATATTTAGTGAATACATACTATATGCCAAGCACTCTGCTGGGGTATAAAGATATGACGTTTCAACTCTTAAGCAGCTTACACCCTTGTCCATCAAGATAGGGCCTCAACACTTAGTTCTCATTTTCCAGCTTTGTCCTATCACCCCTGACTACTCTATGGTTCAGTTACTCTTAACTATTTACCATTCCCCCAAACACTATGTTCTTTGTAGACACTGCTCTATGACGTGTTCCCTGGCTTCCTCAGGCAATTCAATAACGTATATATTGAATAAATAGCTGCATGAATAAACAAAGTAGAAGCACTGGATTGAGAAGTGGCCAATATACAGAAGTCACTGAACAGAAGTTTGTTAAATAAATTAAGGTTGAATTTCACCAAGGCATATCATCTATTCAAAAGTATTCTGACTCTGAATATTCATAAAAAGGCCTTCTTAATTCCCCTGGTATATTTCATAAAATTCAGCCTTATTGTTATTATTCTCAAATGCAAAAGACCTTCTGTATTTATTCTTGGTTGCATGACCCTCTTTATATCTGTTTTGAGTAATGTACAATAAAGTGATTTATAAATTATAAAGGATGACCTAAATTGCAAAGAGCTACAATAGTATTTATAATCTATTGTGTACATATTCCTTTTAAAAGCTAACTTACTGGCATCACAAAGCCTTTTCTTCATCATGGGCTCATTTGCACCATTGAACCTTCTTTCCATAGTCTTGAGGATTTCAAGTCTCTTACAATAACATCACATCTTTCTTTTCTATGGTAAGAAAGGATCATCATATCTTCTAACTAATTAAATAATCTATAAAACTGTCTCACAACAATATTACTTGTCTTTCTCCTTATCATTTTTCTACCCTCAGATTCATCAATTTTCATGACAATGGACATTTTTATAAAAAGTAGCTCCTGTTCCTTCTTTTTTATATTTCTTTTAAACAGGGTCTTACTCTTTACAACCATATTCTGATCATGAATACAATAATCAATACTTACTGAGTGCTTATTATAATGTCAAGCAATTTGTATGTATTGTCTCATTTAATCCTTCTGGAAAAATTAGGAGGTAGATATTATTATTATATATATTATATAATACAGATGAGGGAAGAGATTTAGAGTTAAGTTTGCCTGCCTGAGGTTACACATAATTTTCATTTATTTTTTTAAACTGAGGTATAATTGACATATAATATTATACAGTAAGTCCTAATTTAATGTCATCAATATGTTCTGCAACTTTAAGTGAAATCATATGTAACAAAACTAATTTCACCATAGGCTGATTGATAGTAACAAGAGTTAAGTTGCTAGGGTATCTCATTAACAAAACAACACTGAACTAAACATTATTCGAGGACCTGCTGCACTAGTTATGGTTGTACAATATAATGATTTAATATTTGTATATACTGTGAAATGATCACTACCATAAGTCTAGGTAATATTTGGCATCATACATAGTTACATAGTGATGAGAACTTTTAAGATTGACTCTCTTAGCAACTTTCAATTTTACAATACAGTATTATTAACTATAGTCACCATGCTGTACATTACTGCCTATGATTTCTTCTAGGAATTTTATGGTTTCAGGTTTTATGTTCAAGTCTTTAATCCATTTTCAGTTAATTTTTATATATGGTGTAAGTAGTGCTCCAAGTGGTCAAATTATGAAGTAGTCATTTTATTAGTATCCTTCCGGCTCCCCTTAAACACAGGCTAGCTCATTTCTATCTTTGTGTCTTTGGCCATACTAAAATGATCCTTGTCTTCCTCTTTTTATCCAAATTTTATTTATCCCTCTTGACTAGTTGAAATCCAATTAACACCAAGATAACTTCTTTAGTGATATAAAATAATACTGATTTCTCCCTTTGCTAAGTTGTTTGGCATGTATTATCTGTATCACATAATTGATTAATTACATTCTATTTTTTTTATTAACTGTACTTTATAGTTTTGTAAATAATAGTGTATGAAGCTGATGCCCAGAGAAGCAGTATTACAAAGTATTAAAGAAAACAGACTCTAGAATCAGACCTGGGTTCAAATGCTGCCTCTGTCACTTGGAGCAAACTTATGTGACAACTTTTATCACACAAAACTTGTATGTGTTTAAGAAAGCTCTTCGACCTTTCAATTTCTCAGCCTCTTCATCTGTAAAATAGTAATAATAATCCATATTTCATCCCAGATAAGAAAAAGCTAAAGGAGTTTATCACCACCAAACCAGATTTACCAGAAATGTATAAGGAACTTCTTTGAGAAGAACAAGGGAGAAAAAAAAGATAAAAAATACAAATAAAATGGCAATAACTACTTACTTATCAATGATTACCTTAAATGTAAATGCATTAAGTGCTTCAATCAAAAGATACAGGATGAATGGAGGAGAAAACAAGACCCACACATATAATGCCTAGAAGAGACCACTTCACATTGAAAGACACACACAGTCTGAAAGTAAAAGGATAGAAAAAGGTACTTTGGGGGAAGCTGGGATGGCTCAGTGGGTTAAGTGCTCACTTTACAGCCCTGGGGACTGAGGATTGAATCCCGGTCCCAGCCCGTATGGACCCATATGCTGAACTGGGGAGTGCCCCCAGTTCGGTTCTCACCTGTGGAATGAAACTATGTGGAAAAACCAATGATGTGCACCTATGGAGACTGCTCTGGGCCCTCCTCCTCCTCTTTGTCTCTGTATCTCTCTCTCTCTCTCTCTCTCTGTCAAAAACAATAAAAATAAATCTTAAAAGAAAGGAAAAAGATATATTGGGGGAATGGAAAAGGAAATAGAGCTGGGATATCGATACTTATATAAGGCAAATTATACTTTAAAACAATGGCTATAACAAGAGACAATGAAGGACTCAGCAATGAAACTTCTGGGTTTTTTATCTGAAGAGATCTAAAGCACTAATTTAAAAAGACATGCATCTCTATGTTTGTTCACTGCAGCATTATTTACAATAGCCAAGATGTGGAAGTAATCTTTTTTTTTTTTTTAAGATTTTATTGATTTTTGACAGAGAGAAACAGAGACAGAGAGGGCCCAGAACAGTCTCCATAGTTGACATCAGTTATCAATATAGTTTTACTCCACAGGTGGGCGCGGGGCCATGCAGGGCAGGAACTGGGCTGGGAGCCTCCCACATAGGCCCCAGCAGTTCAGCGTGTGGGTCCGCATGGGCCGGGGCTGGGATTCGATCCTCGGTCCCCGGGGCTCAAAGCGAGCGCTTAACCCGCTGAGCCATTCCAGCTTCCCCAAGTGGAAGTAATCTAAGTGTTCATCAACAGACAAATGGATAAAGAAGATATGCTACATATATGATGGAATATTACTCAGCCATGAAAAAGAATGAAATCTTGCCATCTGTGACAACATTGATGTACCTAGAGGGCATTATGCTAAATGAAGTAAGACAAAGACAAATGCAATATGATTATCACTTATATATGAAATCTAAAAAACAAAATAAATGAACAAACAAGGCAGAAGCAAACTGATAGATACAGAGAACATTTGATGGCTGCCAGATGGGAGAGAGGTTGAGGGAATGGGTGAAAAAGTGGAAGGGATTAAGATGTGCAAATTGCCAGTTATAAAAAGTCATAGGGATGTAAAGTACAGCATAGGGAATATAGTCAATAATATTATAACTATGTGTGGTGTCAGATGGATACTAGACTTATCAGGGTGATCACTTTGTAAGTTATATAAATATCTAATCACTATGTTGTATACCTGAAACTAATATAAGGATGTATGTCAACTGTAATTAAAAAATAAAAAGTATTTTAAAAAAGAATTCATGTATGTTGAGGATTAAATGAAGAGAGAAAACTAGTGCAGTGCTTGCTGCATAACAGGCTCTCAACAAATGTCAGTCTCCAGGTTGTTCTTCAATTTGTGACCCAGAAATGCCTCAGAAAGGCCTGGACCAATGCTCTGCATGCTGTTAGGGGAGGGCGGATGGGGAGGATGGTTATGGGGACAGCCAGATTGTTCTCCAGCTGGCAGCTGAGCCCTGTTATAATTCTAGGGTGGGTGTCCAAATCTCAAAGCTGAGGGTCCTTTCCCGCTTCTTTTGGGATGTGTGAGTGCCTGGTAATTCCTAGTTCCCTGCTCACCAGAGGGCTCTTATGTCCTCAACCATAAAGTTGTATGGCAATGCTGATTCTTCTCTTTTTATTTTTAAATCATTTCTTTTTTTTAAATATTTTTATTTATTTATTTATTTATTTTTGACAGAGAGAGAGAGAGAGAGAGAGAGAGAGAGAGAGAGAGAGAGAGATACAGAGACAGACACAGAGAGAGAACTGAACTGGGGGAGCTCCCAGTTCAGCATATGGTTCCGCATGGGCCGGGGCTGGGATTTGATCCCCAGTCCCCAGCGCTGCAAAGTGAGCACTTAACCCACTGAGCCATCCGGCTTCCCCTGATTCTTCTCTTATCCAAACCTGCAGCCTTCACTGGAGGCTGCTCTTATCTCAGTCCCTGCCCACCCACACCTGTATGCACTTTTGACAAGTCTAGCTCCTACTCCTCATCTGTCCCCACTGTTAATTCTCATACCCCTAGAGAAATCTGGTTTTAAGATGTCTGCCTCCCACCCCAGCACATATGACGGTTGTGGAAATGGTGAAGTGACATATGATTCAGTAATTACACTCTTGGGCATACACTCAGGAAAATGAAAACTTATGTTCACACAAAAACTGTACTTGAACGTTCAAAGCAGCTTTATTCATAATAGCTGAAAAATGGAAACAATTAAGATGTCCTTAAATAGGTGAATAAACTTTAGCATGATTAGCTATACCATGTACCATGCTTGGTACATACATCCATACCATGAAGTACTACTCAACAGTAATTTTTTTAAAAGATTTATTTTATTGTTTTTGACAGAGACAGAGAGAGACAGAGAGAAAGGGGAGGGCCCAGAGCAGTATCCATAGTTGTAAGTCATAAGTTTTTTTTTACATGGTTTCATTCTACACAGGTGGGTGGAGACCACGCAGGGCAAGAACTAGGCTGGGGGCCTCCCACATGGGAGACACGCCCCCCCCTCAAGCCAAGGGCCAAACCGGGGGTTGAGAATCAAACTGGGGGCCTCCTGCATGGGTGGCACACCCCAGTTCAGCATATGGGTCCACACGGGCCAGGGCCGGGATTCGATCCTCAGTCCTGGAGGCTGCAAAGGAAGCACTTAACCCACTGAGCCATCCCGGCTTCCCCAACAATGACTTTTTTTTTTTTTTTTTTTTATATTTATAGAGAGTAATTATTTTATCTTTAGTGCATATTTATTTCTATTTTACTCTTGACAGATAGAGAGAGAGACAGAGACAGAGACAGCTAGAGAACCGAACTGTGGGAACTCCCCAGTTCAGCATGTGGGTCCTGCCTGGGCCGGAGCCGGGATTCGATCCTTGGTCCTCGTGGCCTCAA
>PVKE010028056.1:0-21189 GCA_004027555.1 Craseonycteris thonglongyai | reverse complement strand
CTTTTACTTCCCTTGCCAATGAGGTCAGATTCATAGAGTCCTCCCTGAATCCCAGGTCTATAAGTTTAGTGCCAATGTTTTCTTCTATGCAATTGATTGTTTCCTTTCTTATTTGGAGGTCTTTAGTCCATTTTGAGTTAATTTTGGTATATGGTGAGAGGTCGCAGTTCACATTCAGCCTTTTGCATGTGGTTTTTCAATTTTCCCAGCACCATTTACTGACGAGGCTTTCTTTTCCCCACTGTATATATTTTTGATCCTTTATCAAAAATAATCTGTCCATAAATTTGTGGGTTTATTTCTGGGTTTTCAACTCTGTTCCATTGGTCCGTGGGTCTGTTTTTCTGCCAGTACCAAGCTGACAAAACAGTTTTTGATGGTGTGATCAAAACAAAAGTCATATTGAAATAGACTGAAAATGAAGAGGATGGTGAAAACAATAAATGTAGAAATTAAAAAAAAATTGTTGTTATTGAAGAGAATGCAGTGACAGGAAAAGGAGATGAGATATAAATATTATTTTGAATTAAAATTTACACATAGAGAGTCCAATGCTTTCCCACTACTCTCTTGCAATTTATGTATGGTGATAATGATTTAGAAAAGAGAACACAATTGCCAATAAGTTTCCTTAGGTTCTTTCTTTAAGTGATATCATTCATAGGAGTATTTAAGAGGATACTAAGGTGAAAGAGAAACACCGAAACAATTTCTTAAATTGGAAAAACACTCAGTATAATTTAAATAACTTTTTAAAAAGTCAATGCACTCTTGACTAAATCTAGGCATGCGAGTATTGTACACTACTTGGGGCTCTGGGAACTTGGGTGAGAGGCCGTTAGAATTTCTCTTGCCTCATAAATATAGAAGAAACTCAAAACCAGAGCCTGATCAGCTTCACATGTATGAAGCTGGACCAAGTTTTAAGTCCTCAGTGTCCTGGTGCTTTAATTTATAGCCACAATTATTACATCAGACCTACTAGATGTCAACTTGTTCAAGAGTTCTGACACCATTTCTATTGCTTATTGACTTATTTCCATCTTTATTTCATTTGGGAAATGTAATATCAGTCACTATAGAAATGCAGGATATCATACATGTGCTTTGTTTATAAGTATAGGTTAAGTATAAGTTTTATAGCAGCTCCCAAAAGACTAAATTAGAGCAAGCAAGCAGCTACATCTAGTCAAATTAATTTAATTAAATTAGTTAAATCGCAAAAAGAGGAACTGCTATATTAAATTGTGTTACAATAACTGGTGTAAACCATTGGAATTGATTCCATCTGAATGAGAACTAGTGTTGAATTAGCTGTGTTTCTTTTCTTTTCTTACTTTTTTTTTTTTTTCAAGGTGGGGGTGATGGGCGGTGTTGAGATGCTAAAATATTTTTCCCTATTGAAACAAATGGTAATTATGGTTTGACATTAAAGGAATTCAGCCTTTAATTATTATTTTCCATAAACTTACATTGTAGCCAAGAAAAAACTGTTCTATGTTACAATTTAAAGCAGGGGTATCCAACCTTTTGGCTTCCCTGGGCCATGTTTGAAGAAGAAGAATAGTTTTGGGCCACACTAAAATACACTAACTCTAATAACAGCTGATAAGCAGAAAAAAAACAAGAAAAAATACCAAACACAAAAATATCTCATAATGTTTTAAGAAAGTTCATAAATTTGTGTAGGGCCGCATTCAAAGCCATACTGGGCCACATGTAGCCCACGGGCCACAGGTTGGACAGTCTTGATTTAGAACAAATAAGAGTTTATATCAGATTCAATTTTTTTTTAAGTGTAGTATCTGTTTTGTTAGAGTACATGGGAGTCAATAAATGTGTTCTAGTGTAGGAGCAATAACAAACTGCTTCCTGTAAGAAACTGCTCATTTTATAACAACGAACGCTTTTATTTTTTTAAATCTGGAAATGTACCTTTAGTGAAGTATACTTTCTCTAGAGCATCAAATGGTCTTCAGGCAAATTAATGTAGTCTTTCATCAGTGTTACAAGAATACTTCGTAAGTTTAGATGCATGTTAAAAAAAACTTCATATTTCATTCATCCTAAATTTGGTGCCACTTAAAGAGAGTTGATGTTTGGATCCAGATGATATATAGAATTTTTATTTAGAAATCCAATAATCAAATATCAGGAATAATTAGGTAATGTGGCTGTTTGGGATATTTTAAGACTTTATTTTTATTTTTATTTAATATTTAGTTTTAGACTTTCTGTCAATATTCATTAGTCATAATATTTAAATTCCGGCCCAAACACACATGTAAGCATTCATCAGTAATTTCAGTCAATAAGACATTTACTGCCAGGTTGTTCAAATAGGGAAAATAAATAAAAAATAAAAATAATAAAGAAATGCTACAGTTGAATATATTTAATACTTAGAAATATAGTCCCAAGGTCAGAATTCTGATTGTTATTTTGTATTAACCACAGAAATAAGCTAATAAAAGTGTAAGTTTGTAGATAAAATCACCATCTTCTACTTAGAGTTTGCTTTAGGTTCCACAGTGATTTTGAATAGTCTTTCCCTAATCATGAAATAGACCAATAAGAGAGATGCTGAGTTAATTACCTTATTTTATAATGGGTACACATTTAATTCTTCCCTATGTTGCATTCAAAGGGCAAGGCTCCAGTGTATTTTAGTCGTAAAGGGAGTACATTTATAAACCTTTCATCCCCAAACCTTAAAAGTTCCTTGTTCACCTCACATTAAGTTATCGGTATGATCCCTTATTTCAGAATATAATATAAACTTGGTTAATCACTCTGGCAAGCTAACGTCATGAGCGGTGGGTTATGGAAAGGTACCGCATCCCCTAAAGTGACTTTCCCTGTAGACATCTCTCTTTTTCCTAATTCCGCATCCCTATCTCCCTTACTCCTGCAAGCAAAAACTCCAAATAGTTTGTTACCAAATCTAATTCTTTACTAGGGCCTCCAATTCAGGTAAATCACATCTCACAAAGCTAGCTTCAGGTGTCTGTAACCATTGAGATGACAAAAGAGAGTCCATTCTTCCTGAAAGGGGAGCAGTTAAATGGCCGGAATCTTGTACCTGCAGCACCTTTGTTTAAAATTTGCCTTTTTATATTTATCAGGGAAATGCTTTTACTTAACTCAGATATAAAGATGCTTATTTTCAAAATATGGTTGGGGGGAACTACAGAACCAGGAGATGTAGAATTCTTCATTATGATCATATTATTTTAATTTTCACTCAACAATTTAACTGTATTAAATTTATTTGAATTTAATTGTTACTTAACCTCTAGCTACCAGATTGTAAGTCTTTGGAGGGTAGGAATCTGTTTGCTATTGTATCTGCAGTGTCTAAAGCAGGAGTGTCAAGCAAAAATGATTGCTAAATGAGTGGATTCTAGAGACACAAGGTTTTCAAGGGGCCTTTCGATTAACTTTATTCATACTGACCAAAACACTCAAGGTAATCTTTCTATCAACCACAATTTTATCTAAAGAGTTGAGAGGGAAGATATGACATTCATTGGGTAATTATTATCATTGTTGAATCCATGAGATGGCAAAGTGTGAGAGTTAAGAGTAAGGTATTTAACATTAGAGTGACTGGTTTCTAATCCTGCTACTGGGTTTTATTAACTATATGACCTTGAACAAAACGTGCAAACTTTTTGGATGTCATGTTTCTCATTCTTTATGTTAAGTATAAGAAACACTACTTCATAGGGTGGTCATAAAGATTAAATCAGACCATGCATATAAAACCGAGCTTCTAGAAAGAAGAGTGCCAGTTAGTTAGCACACAACAATGGCACTTGTTTTGAGCTGATTAAAACCGTTCCAGGAAATAATTAGAAAAAAAATTTCTGAACTTTAGTTGCTTCTTGATTTGGCATAAATGGTCAAGTGGCTTTGAAAGAAAAGAAAATTTTAACTTTAAATTTGGTGAACCTTGAAAAAAATTTTCAATGAGTCTCTAGCAATTACTTTTAAAATCTTAATTAAAAGCCTATAAAAAGCAAAAATGTCTTGTATGCACACTTGCTTGTTGTATTATGGAACTACAAAACAAACAAACAAACATAATAAATTCCACATCTGGGAGGGTGTATTTGTTTTCTATTGCTACAAACTTAGCTGCTTAATACAGCACAGTTTTAGCTCACTAATCTATCTCAGAAGATTGACTTCTATAACAAACACCCATTTATTAGCTCACAGTTATATAAGTCAGAAGTCTGGGCAGGTTTAATGGAGTTTGCTCTTTCAGCTCTCACAAACACCAGAATCAGGCTGTTGGTAATGCTGGGTTCTTGTCTGAAAGCTTTGGAGAAGAATGCTCTTTCAAAGTGCCAGATTGCTGGCAGAATCCAGTTCACAGCTGTGGCAAAACCAAGGCCCTCCCTTCTTGCAGGCTGTGCCCTGGGAGTTTTTCTCAGCAACTAGAGGACACCCTCCAGCCCTTGCATACGACCCCCTTCATCTTAAAAGGCAACAATGATGTATTAAATCCTTCTCACACTTATGAGAAGGGCTCATGTAATTAGATTGGACTCATCTACACAGCGTCCCTTTTGGTTATCTCAAAGGCAACCTTAATTACAACTGGAATCTCCCTTTTACCATTTACTATAACATTATCGAGGAAGTAACATCACGGGTCAGAGGTCACGGGGCCACCTTAAACTTCTATCTACAGCAGAGAAATGAGAATAGGTCTGGAGGCTGAGACCTAAGAGAGATGAAGAGTTCTGCTCACACACAGAATTGGAAATGAATATAAAGACATACACCTCAAGGGGATCCCACAGTGGGGTTTGACTGACATCTGACTTACATAGCCTTTTTACAGTCTATTTCAAGGTACCGGGCACCCTGACATGAGCTGTAAGTTACAGACATCCATCAGCAGTAACAGACATTCAGAACTGCTTAGCACCCTGCGGCTCTTATGGGATGTTTCACATGACCATTGGCAAGTCATACTTTCATCAGGCTCAAAAGCCACGGCCATAAATACGTTGTTAACGAAATTGTAGGACTAGATTGCGGGAACCACAAAATCAGGAACTGACTGTGAACTGGGGAAAACAAACATTCAGACGCTGCTCTCAAGGTGTTGTAAAAATGTTGCAGCTCGTGAGTGTTATTTTTTTTACAACAGCATGAAAAGATGACTATCTAGACTTGTCAGAAAGAGCCCCCTGAAGATAACTGAATTTAGTACATGACTCATGTGTGCCGGTAGCATCTCAAAAGTGAGATTCAGGAAAATCTCATCATTTATTGGCCATCCTGGGCGGCCTCAGGTTCCTGGTTGGGGGCAGGGGGAAAAATAGGGACGTTTGAAAAGAATAACTTTTATCAATAAAGAATAACTTACAATGTGAAAAGTGCACAGATAAGTGTCCGATTCAGTTAATTATTACAAAATTAATACAATCCTACAGACAGCTCTCAAATAAATAAATAGGCTAGCACACGTACAACAGCAGCCTTACCCTCCCTGCCTCTGTCCCTTCACAAGGTCTACTCTCTTATCCTGACTTCTAATATCCCAGATTAGTTCTGCTTGTTAGTCAATGCTAGATAATTGGAGTTATATAGTACATATTCATTTGTGCCTGGCTTTCTCCCATCAACAGGATAACGTCAAGTTAGATGCAGTTTATCCTCACTGATGTATAGTATTCAATTGGATGTATTTATCACAGTTTATTTATCCACTCTAATGAGGTACATTTGAGCTGTTTCAGAGTTGAGATGTTAAGAGGAGTGCTACTGTAAATATCCACACACACCCCTCTTCCTACCACCTTCCTATGCCCCATATTTGCGTTTGTTGGAGAGGACTTCTTGGTTCACAGTGGACATATATGTCCATCGCTACCAGACGCTGTCAAACTCTGCCAAAGTGCCTATACCAATATATAATATTCTTAAATTCAGCAATTATTCTGGGTGTATAATGGCACCTCATTGTGCTTTTTCTTTTATATTTCCCTGATGATAAATGAGGTTATGTGCCTTTAATATGATTATTGGCTATTTGGATAGTCTCACTGATAAGGTTCTTATTCACTCTTGTCCACATTTCTCAAGTTTTGTTTGTTTGTGTGTTTTGTTTTTGTTATTAATTGGGAAAATTTCTTTACACATTTTTGTTTTGAGCCCTTTGTTGGTTGTAGATGCAGGAAATATCATCTCCCACTCTTTCGTTTGCTTATTCATGCTCTTAATGGCATCTTCCAATAAATAAACATCATTAATTATAAAGCCCAATATAATTTCTTTTCTTTTTTCTGGTTAGTGTTGTTTGTGAACTGATTATATTTCCTGAGGAGTTCCACTTCCAATTAAAAGCTTCAAGGTAACATTACACCCATCCTAACAATAACACAAGGTTAATGATTTATAAAATTATATATTTTCTTGAACTTGCCAGAGATTTAAGATTGCAAAGCAACCAAGTAAACTGAATTTCAGAGTGACAAGCTTCTGTGGAAAATCATAAAACTCAAGTTGTTTCTGGTTTCACAAAGCATGAGAGGAAGAGGAAGAGGCAAGTAAGAAGAAATCACCTGAAGCTCTAACAAATTCCCATCTGCTGAGTATGAGCTCATGTATCATTTTAGAGTATGTGGGAGCCTAGGCAGAAAGGGAGTCTGTACTCACTCTCTGGCTCTTTTCCATGGCTCTCCTCCAGGAGCTTACAGGAAAGAGGTGATCAGCTGCTGCTAGGCGACAAGTGGGCGACATCAACCACTTCCCTAGACCCTTCATTCATGGAAAGCCGATGCCATAGCCACTAGGGGAGGGGCAAGAATTCCTCTTGTACTCAAGACCACAGAGGTAAAGGGTAGAAGTTAAACCACTTATCTCTGTTAGAGGGGTAGGACGAGATCAGCTGTTTCAACAGTCATGTGTCACTGGGTGGTGTGGAGAGAAGGGAACAAAGAGAAGATAGAGACCCCTCCCATGGCACAGGGACTATAATAGCCCTCACATGAAACACAATAAGAGAAACATAGAAAAATCAATTATATTTCTATCTACTAGCGAAACACGTGTGGATACTGAAATTAAAAATATAACGCCATCTACAAAGATTTAAAAAAGAAATGGAGGGGAAGCGGGGATGGTTCAGCGGGTTAAGTACTCGCTTTGCAGCCCCAGGGACCGAGGATTGAATCCCAGCCCCGGCCTGTGCAGACCCATATGCTGAAATGGGGAGTGCCCCCAGTTCAGTTCTCACCGGGGTGAGACCCTGGCCCAGTTCCTGCCCTGTGCAGCCCCACACCCACCTGTGGAATGCAACTATGTGGAAAAACCAATGATGTGCAACTATGGAGATTGATCTGGGGCCTCCCCCTTCTCTCTGTCTCTGTATCTCTCTGTCAAAAACAATAAAAATAAATCTTAAAAAAAAAAAGGAATACTTTGGTGTAAATCTAACAAATCAACATGTATAATATTTATGTGCTGAAAACAAAATTTTGATGAAAAGCAATCAAAGATCTAAATAAATAGAAATAGCATGTTTACGGTTGGGAAGACTCGGCATATGAAAGATGAACGTTCTCCCAGATAGATATACAGTCTTGTGGCACTTAACAAACAACGAGGATATGTTCTGAGAAATGCACCGTTAGGTAATTTTGTCATTGTGCAAACACTTACGGGCTATGATAAATAAAACAACATGAGATTAAATCAAGCACAGGAAAAAATGATGTAATCGAGAGACTCAGTAAGCAGAAGATGTATGAGGTTCTGCCACCCTAACACAACATAGTATTTTACAGCAATTCTTTTTAACTAGAAAGAGTACATTGTAAAATAATGATAAAAACTATAGTACAGTAAATGAGCTGTGATAAAAAATATGCTGAACGTGTTAATTAAAAAAAATATTATAGTAAAAGTCACATTGCTATTACTCCCCCTCACTTCAAACACACTTATCCCATTGTTCTTGCCACTTTCTGAAGCAGTTCTGGGAGTCCTCTTTCGTGTCTTTAGTTGCGTTGTTGTGATTGCCTCAATGTCCTGAATCGACTCAAAAAGTTTACCATTCATGGCCATTTTGACTTTGGGAAAGAGCCAGAAGTCACACTGTACCATATCCAACAAATAAGGTGATGAGGACACACCGTAGTGTTCTTGTTTAACAGAAACTGCCACACCAGGAGTGATGGGTCATCTGAATCAAAGCAGGACATCGAGGCAGCTATGACATCGCAACTGGAGACACTCATGAAAGGGGACTTCCAGAACTGCTTCAGAAAATGACAAGAATGATGGAATAGGTGTGTTCAAAGCAAAGTGGAGTATTTGGAAAGGAATTAATGGCAGCATGTTTTGTACTGTAACAAATTTTTCATTTAAATATTACCGTATTTTTTGATCGCACCTCATACTTAAACCAGTAATATAGTCATTTATTATCATCACCAAGTATTATGCACTGTCCATAATTGTATCTGCTATACCCTTATATGACTAGCAGTGCAACAGGTTCTTTACACCAGCATCAACACAGACACAGGAGCAATGTGTTGCACTACAGTACTACGATGGCTATGACATCATTAGGTGATAGGAATTTTTTCACCTTCATTATAATCTTATGAAACCACTACCACATATATGGTCCATCTTTGACCAAAACATTGTTGTGTGATGTTTGATTGTTCACATGTAAAACAATTTCTGTCGAAATTCTAGCAAAAATGTTTATAGCTATAGATAAGATATTTTAAAAATGTATATGGAATGGCAAGGGAATTAGACTAGCTGAAACATTTTGGAAAAGAAGATTAAAATGGGAAGAATTAAATTACCTATCAACTATATAATCAGTTATTATTAGCTACCATAATCAAGACAGTGCAGTTTTCTTAAAGGTATAGACACCCAGATTAGTCAAACAGAATTGAGAATGCAAAAATAGCACCACATACATAGGTCCAAATGGTTTTATACAGAGATGCAAAAGCAATTAAATTAAGGGAAGACTATCTTTTCAGCAAATAGTCCTTTAGCTACTAAATCATCATAGGAAAAAAAAATCAACCTTAACCTAAGCCTTATATATTTAAATATAAAACATAAAACTGTACAACTTTTAGGAAAAAAATGAAAGAGACTCTAAGAAATTTAAGACTAGGCCCCCCAAAATTATTAGGTTTCACAGCAAAAGCACTATCATAAATTTAAAAATGAACAAATTACACTTCATTAAAATTAATAATGTTTTCTCTGTGGAAGATCCTGTTTAGAGAATGAAAAAACAATCTAGGATGGGAGAAAATATTTGCAAACTACATATTCAATAAAGGACAAATACATAGAATATATTTTTAAAAACTCAACAGTAAGAACGAACAATCCAATTAAAAATGGGAAAAAGATGTGCATAGATGTTTTACCAAAGAACATATACAGATGGTGAATAAGGACATGAAAAGATGTTCAATGTCATTGGTCATTTAGAGAAAGTAAAGTAAGAATCAGATATCACTGTATACCAATATGATGGCTTAAAAAAAAAAATAGTAACACTACCAAATGCTGGTGAGAATGCATAGAAACTGGAGCAATTATTTATTACTTATGGGAATGTAAAATGGAACTGTCATTCTAAACAAACAAGCAAACGAATGAACCTAAACATTATCTACCATACAACCCAGCAATTGCTCTCCTGAGCATTTATTCCAGAGAAATAAAAACTTATGTTTACACAGAAACCTGAGCACACAAATGTTTGTGGCAGTCTTGTTCATTATAGCCCTAAACTGTAAACAAGACAGATGTCCTTTACTGGGTGAATGATTAATTAAACTGTGATAAATCTATCTTGTAGAGTATTACTCAGCAGTAAAAAAGAATGATCTATCTGACCTATTGATTCATTCAACAACCTAGACCTAGATAAGTCTCCAAAGAATTATATTGAGTATAAAAATCCAATCCCAAAATACCACATGCTACACGTTTCCAGTTACATATCATTCTTGAAATGAAAACATTGCCAAAGTGAATAGTTTAGTGGTTTAAGAAGAGGTTGGGGTTTACAAGGAAGCAGACCAAATTGGAGAATTCTTGTTTTAAAAATATTTTGTATATTAACTATATTAGTGCCAATATCCTGGTTGTGATATTACAAATTGTTACCACTGAAGGAAACTGGATTAAAAGTGTACCTGTTCTCCCTATATTATTTTTTACAACTGCATGTGAATAATCTCAAAATAAAAAAATGTTTAATTAAGGGAAAATATATGGGAGAGAGCAAGACATGACATCCTTGGGGGCTCAGAGAAGAAGCTGTAAATCAACCAATATAAATTTTTAACAGTCTGTATGGTTATCCTGATGTATACATGGAACATCATTCCTAGTTTGAGAAAAATGGTGAGTGAGTATGGGGTAAATGTGTATGGGAGGGAGGAGTATTAAAGACAGGAAGTATTAACAGAAGCCAAGCAAAAAGGTGTGACACACACACACACACACACACACACACACACGGCTATGACTCACCTGTGTTGAGTTTGGAAGTCTGTTCCCAAAACTTCTGCAGGCATCCTGTAGAATCCTATCTTTACATTCATTCACATCCATCCACCTAATTCATATGTACTTTAAGAATGCAAACTTATACAAATTTTAGCTTACACAAAATATAATTAGGAAGCTTCCTTGAAATCCACTGGAGAAAAAAAAACAAAACATTGAATAAATTCATTTTCAAATGAATTAAATGTATTTCATTTTCCTCTGCATGATATGGTCAAAAGACTGTCATGTGGTAAATGATGAGCAAATAGAACCCACTTCTATTTTTCTCATTGTCCTGTTAATTATTTACATGTTACTTCATATCACTAAGTCTTAATTTCCTCCTCTGTAAAAGAAAATTGTGAGGTTAAGAAACTGAGTTAATAATAATTGTTAAAAACACACACACAAACAAAAAGGGACAAAAGGAAGGGGTTAATCAATAAAGTTACAATAAAGAAAAAACACTGTGTAATATAAGTTATTTCTCAGTTTTGTAACTTTTGAGAAATCTTACAGTTTATATTTATATTTATCATACTGAAAATACATCACGGCTAAAGTCTATCATTATTTCTTAGGATAGCAGGTAGTAAGTGGATTAATTCTTACAACTAAATGGTTTGTTTTACAAATACTTGGTTTTCTCATTAGAAACAATTAGCATTCAAAGGTAAGGCTAAGAGAAAAATCAATAAGCCTTAGGATAAATAAAAGTAAAAGCATATTCTATCATATTGCAATCTTCAAACAGAATTTTGCATCTTAAAAAATCAGTTAAAGGCTATTAACACTAGTTACTGCTTAGTACTAGGCTTATGGACATTTTTTCTTCTTTATTCTCTTTGAACTCTTCCTACAAAGATTATGCATTAATTTTATGATCAGAACAATAAAAAAATTATTGAAAGTAACTGGAAAACTTGTAAGCAAAAGACAAAAAAAACAATACAGTAATGTAATGATCTTTGATGGCCTTACGTCTTTCTTGGCTGGTATTACATCATGTTTATATAATACAGCATCCAAAGAATCAAAGTGATTTGAACTTCATTTTTTTTAGTATGAATACTTTTATATAACTGAGGAAAAATAAGCCACATATTTTGAAGATGAATCCTTGGAAAATATAAGTTTTTAAAAGGAGATTTTTATGACCGCTATTTCATTTGCATTAAAACACTAAAAGTTGAAGCTTCGCATGTTGTTTATAATATACAAAGAGTTAGCACTGATTCTTTCATTGAATAAACGTCTCTGATGATCCATTCACAAAATCACTCAGTCCAAGTGGCTGAAGCTTAAACCCTTCTCTTACTGATGGAAACACTGAAGACACATATTGAGGGCATATTTCTGGACCAGACCTTGCTGGTTTGAGCCCACATGGCAAGAAGGGGAAGCCAGGCCAAATAGTACCAGGTAGCTCCAGCAGAGCTGCTGTGACCTGTCTTGCTTTCAGAAGCACAGTTATGCGAAAGGCAGAAGTTCACATGTGCACCCATACTTTCTCTAATGAGCTATATGATATGATATTATATATAATGTGAAAATAGGATCTCAGATACGCTAAGTTATATGATTTATTCAAAATTACTGTCTAGATAGTATAAGTAAAAAAGCTACATTTAGATATCACTTCTCTCTGTTCAGATCTGGGCATTAAGCTCTAAAGCAAACCTGGTCTTATGAAGATGTGCAGAGGCACCACAGAGATGAAAAGTCTCTTTAGATGGTTTGGTTTATAAAGATCTCCTTTGGATTACAAGTGACCAGTGGAAATACTTGCATACCACTCCTTTTGACATAATGTAAATGGCAGTGCTTATATTGCTATTTCAAGCAGATTTTTAAAAGATTTATTTGTGTGTGTGTGTGTGTGTGTGTGAGAGAGAGAGAGAGAGAGAGAGGGAGAGAGAGAGAGAGAGAGAGAGAGAAAGAGAGAGGGAGGGAGGGAGAGGGAGAGGGAGAGAGGAGGAAGGGAGGAGGGCCCAGAACAGTCTTCATATTTGGACATCATTAGTTGTGACATGGTTTCATTCCATACAGGTTGATGTGGAGCTGCCTGGGGCAGGAACCAAACTAGGGGCCTCTCATATGGGAGGTGAGAACCTTGGCTGCTGAGTCATCTGAGTGGTTACCTGTTGTGCCACAGTTCAGTATATGGGTTTGCATGGGCTAGGGCCAGGATTCAATCCCCAGGCAAGGCTGCAAGGCAAGTGCTCAAGCTACTGAGCTATCCCAGCATCCCCTCAAGCAGATTTTTACCAGCATTTTCTACAATACAGAGGGAAGGAGGGAGGGAAGGAAGGAAGGAAGGAAGGCAGGAAGGAAGGCAGGCAGGCAGGCAGGAAGGAAGGAAGGAAGGAAGGAAGGAAGGACCAAAGCTTTTCTTCTATTGTTTCAGGATTTTTCACTTGCTAGTTTTTGATTTACATTCTCCTCATCACATCATGATTCAAGTCATCTCATGTCAGAACCAGAGGTCCCAACTTGGAAAAACTGTAGCTTGGAAAGCACGTACCACTGAGACAAAGAACGTGAATGACATACCAGTTTCACACGATGAAGAGATGCCATGTAAGTGGTCAAGAGTGAGGTAGCACATGGACGCTCAGACAGGAGCAGAGGGGTTTGGAAGTAGACATCTTCAGAAAATTCAGAAAGGATCCATCAATAGCTGTGAGCAAGACCCTGCCTTGGAGCTGACCTCCAGTTTTGGTGTGAAAAAGATCAAAAGGGATAGGAAGATCAATATAGGCTTTCAGTTTGAAGAGATGAGGTTACTAAGTAAGAAATAAGACTCAATACAAGACAAAACCCAGTGACGGAATCTGGCACACAAGAGTGAAAGCTACATTTAGGATGGCTCACCCGTTCCCACATGTCCTTAGACAGTAACTCTGATGGCAGAGAATTACCTTTATCTTTATGCTTCTGGTAATTACTAGTTGTAAATGCTGATTTACAAAACATCTGTCAACTCCCATATTATCTTTGAACATAAAACATTTAATCTCCTCAATAATCTTCCTGAATTAATATAAAAAAAAATTATATTATTACTGTCACCAGTCCTAGGAAAGCTACAGGTGAAGATACACATAGGCACACATACACAACTTTACTGAAAACTGCAAATATTTTTTCTTTTACTATTAAAAGTTTTGCTTTGAGATTAACCTTATTAGCATTTATCCTCAATGAAAGAGATAGACTGATACTTTTCTATTTCTGTTTTACAAAAATAAATGTAAAATATATTCTAATTTGGGTTATATGTTATATACTGATCAGTTGGAACAAATCATATGAAGCTTGATAATGTTTATAGAAAAATATCCCAATACTTCATAAGTAATCCAATAATTTTATGCCTGAAAACATCTACACAGGCATGCCTAATTTAACACCCAAAAGTGCACGTATTGCCCATTTTGAAATTATTGCTTCTGAAACTGAAATTAATTTAACACGATTTCAAAAAGTTTCCTTATACTCATTTTGATACAATCATATTGTAGATAAAACTGATAGAACAGGCTTCTCTGCACTTGTGATGAGTGGTATAGGCATATATATGTTGCATAATAGCCAGAGTTTCATTTTAATATAACATATTGAAGAATGCTTTCATTGCTTCTCATGTTTTCTGTGTTATTACTAGTACAGAGAGTTAAAAATGTTTATTAGTCCCATCGCTATTACCAAATTGTTTTTTCCAAATTTATTTATTTCACATATAACTGATTCATAGCTGTCTCACCAGTGAGCTATTTTTTGTCATCCTCATCATGAGATGTAAATATAAATCTCATTTTATGGCTTAGTAATTAGGCCACCCTTTAAATTAGTAACATCCATGCTAAACTAAACTCTTTCTGTTCTGAGGTATTGTCAATATCTGTTAAGCTCTGGAAATACTTTCAACTGATTTGGAGACCTAACAACATGTGGGAAGTTCATTCAATCTGTAAATTGATGGAGAAGACTGTAAGTTACATGAGAGTGGAGACTG
The DNA here is from genome assembly GCA_004027555.1 of Craseonycteris thonglongyai. Taxonomy (NCBI): domain Eukaryota; kingdom Metazoa; phylum Chordata; class Mammalia; order Chiroptera; family Craseonycteridae; genus Craseonycteris; species Craseonycteris thonglongyai. The sequence continues at coordinate 6,602 of PVKE010028056.1, read as the reverse complement.
TTTTGCTCACTGCAGTATTCCTCTCACCAAGAAAGTGTTGCTGGCACACAGTAGTACTCAATAAATATATATCAAGTAAGACAATAAACCTGAATGCTAAATTATCCATGTTCTTTTAAAGGTTTTCTTTTTTATGAAAGTAATGAAAGTATTATCAACAAGAATAAATAACCAGTGGCCAAAGCATTTTCTTCTAAAGCAAAGATTTGTTACTGCTCTAAGATACAGCTATAAAATCTGGCTTAATATTTAATAACTCTAACATAGAGTTAGTTCCAGTTGCATCAGTTAGATTCACTTTCAGAGAATAGAATTCACTCTACCATCCTTAAACAGATGGAGTTTGTAGTTGTGTATTAAATCGCTAAAGAATTGCTCAGAAGGCTAAAGAAATATACTTCAGACTGAGCCTTCAGAATGGACAGAAACTGAGCTGTCACGGAAATTTTTCCTTGATTAGGAAGCTTTAGTATCAGAAAGTTGCCATTGACTTAGGAGGTTGGTACTTACAGTTGCCATAATCTAAACAAGCAAAATTGCTTTTTTCTGAATCTTTCCCAACCTAACTGGGTTCTGTAGTCAAGACTCATCCAAATGCATCTTGTTCATGAAATCCAAAGGACATTAAGAATGCTAGCTTCAAGGAATTCTGGGAAATACAAATTTAGCATTCCAGCCTCAACATTATCTAAAGGCACACAAAACACGACAAATGGCTTAGAATTATCTACTCCAAGACTTGAATTTAGTTTAAGTCCTTCCTGATAAATTAGAAGGTCAAGCAAAATGACATCAATCATTGGATCAACCCCAGGTTATTCAATGTGTGAAGTCTGACTAGTTTTCTCATCACTCATCAGTCACATGTAAAAGGTGAAACCAAATCCCTAGAACATAATCCCGCAACATACTTAGAAATCCATATTTAACGCAATGGTACTCTCGGATTCTCCCAATTAACAGTTATAAAGCACAGAAAACAATAAAACAATCTAGCTAAAATAGAAGTATAAACAGGGCATAGAAAAATGCAGTGAAAAAGAATATTTTAAGTTGTGGCGTAGCTTTAGTGCAGTGGGCATGGCAGCAGCTGGTGGACCAGGCTGACGTCCAGACCACACTAACTATGTACCACTTCAGTAAGCCTCTTACCTGTCTGTGCCTCAGTTTCCCCATCAGTACAACAGAGCAAATAAAGGTTATCACTTACTGACTTTTCTGAGGGTGAACTGGGTTAGAATGGTGCCTGGAATATATTAAGTACACAGTAAATGTCAGCTATTATAATTAGTCATTTAACTAAAACATCAAATACCTACTTTCAGCTCTGGGGTCTGAGACAAATGCTTGAAAAATAAGACCCAACCCCAACTCTCAAGGTACTTACTTAGGGTCTAATTTAGAAGAATCAGCAGCAAGCACAAGGTGTTAGAAAGAGTTGTATGTGAATAGCAAAAATAATCGAAAGACTTTTTTTTATTGTTAAATTTATTGGGGTGACATTGGTTGGTAACAATTAGACAGTTTCCAGATGTACAAATCTACATTACATCACCTATGTATTGCATTATGTGCTCACCACCCAGAATCAGCTTTCTTTCCATCACCATATATTGTTTTGTTAGTTAGTTAGTTAGTTTTGAGTGAAGGCCTGACGAAGACTGGAAAGTAGACTTCTCACAGACAGCAGCAGCCTAGACAAATAGAAACTGCCTGTATAAAACAGGAAAATCAAGAGGCCACGTGGAAAACACTGCTGGGCCCCTGTAAATCTTTCCAGCCAAACTAATACCTAGAAACAAACACTATTACAGGTCAGAATATCTTTTAAGACTCAGAGAAAATATGGTTATAGATATAATTTATCAACCTTTTTAGTTTTTTGTTTTGATGCTATTTTTTGAACAAACAATCCAAGTAATTTGGCATTTATTCAACTGCTCTTAGCATTTGTGTGATAAAGAAGAAATTGGACAAAATTAAAAACCAATATATAACAAGTTGCTTCCAAAAGTAAATGCAAAGTAGCTTCCTACGTGGTATAGCAAGCATTAAAGGTGGCCATAGGAAATGTGATCATAAATCCACTCAAAGATACATAACGATGGCAACTTGAATTTGGAAAGGAAGTCCAATTATGCGGCATTTCATATTTCTATAAAAGTGTTAGAAGAATATTCATTTTAATAAGGCATTGTTGTGAGTGATATTCTGCAGAAGATACGTGAGATATTTCTTCCCACATCCTATTAGGATGAATGAACTTAATTCTTTTCATATAGCCTGGAGCTTCACAGAAAGAAATATTATTTTATCATCATTTAATAGTCTTAACAGATGTTCTCTACCTGGTTCCCAAATATCTGATTCCCAAAATTAAGGAAAAATCACACATTTAACATACATTTTATTGATCTCCTGTTCCAAGCTTGATGCTTAACAGTTGCTATAGAAATACAAAGTTTAAAGGGAGGCTCCTGCTTTAAGAAATTTTCAATCTAGTTAGTAGGGTGAATTATACATAGATGAAAAGGCAAATAATCAAAGTTAAATAAAGTTAAATAAAAAATACAAGGTAGCACATGAGTAAATATATAAACCAGATTTAGCAGGTTAACTGTTACTATTAAGAGATATGAGATTACTAAAGCTTATATTGACCAAAAATAAAATTATAAGTAATTAAGGGGGTGGGAGGATGACAGAAGCTGAACAGAATTAGTAGAGAAGAAGAAAAGAGCATTCCAGCTGCAGGGAAAGGAGTGATCAAAACAGGTTTAAAAGAGTCTGTAGGGGAAGCTGGGATAGCTCAGCCGTTGAAGGTTTGCCTTGCAATGGCGAGGTCTGATTCCCAGCCCCGGACCTTGTAACCCATATGCTGGACTGCAGCATACCTGGTAATCGCTGGGATGGCTCAGCGGTAAAGGTTCTTGCCTCTCATGCGGGAGGACCCCAGTTTGGTTCCTGTCTTGCACAGCCCTACATCTACCTGTGTGGACAGAAACTGTCACAACTAATGATGTGTAACTATGGAAACTGCTCTGGGCCTTCCCCCACACCCCCTTCTCTCTCTCTTTCTTGTTCTTTCTCTCACCTTCTCTCAAGCAATAAAATAAATCTTAAAAAAAAAAAAAAAGAGTTTGTAAAGCTAATATTGCTATAGTAGAGAATATTCAGAGGTGACCAACAGAAATAAAACCATGGTTTAAGGACAGATCAGAGTTGTCTTTAAATGCCCAGATAAAAAGTTAGTGGATAAGAATGAACCACTGCAGGGTATTCCCCAGGAGAGTAAAAAGCTAGAATGGGTCTGGCTTTATGAGTAAGGTAAACTGTAGGGAGGGAGACAAACTGGGTGAGAAATATACTGAAAGTTGAGCTTGATATGCTGAGGGTCTAAACTAGATTGACGGTTGTGCGTAGACAAAGGAGAGCATGTAGGTGAAAGACTTTTTTTTTATTTATTTTTTTTAAGAAGAAAGGTGATAATTAGGAATAATTGGTTACACTGTAAAAGTATTTTTTTATTCCACGTGAAATAGAAAGAGATGGTTGGAAAGAGAGAGATAGATTGATTTGACTTCTTTTCAGATAGAGTTCCAAAGGGAAAACAAATATTAGTAGTTGTGGGCAAGAGTTTTTGCATCTTAATTCTCTGAAAGAATAAGCGAGGATAGATTTATGTCTTTGTCTTCTAAATAGAACAAACTAAGAGGAGTCTTGACATTATTAAGTTGGTCATTAAGGCTCTTGGATCAACACTCTGTAGAGGTCCACTAATGCTGCTTTTAGTAAAAAATTAATTGAAGAGGAGTAACTAATTGCTACATAATGGCCATCTAAAATATTCATCCATTACTGACTCAGGGGATGACCCACTGGTTGGCAATCATGGCACTATTGACATAATGGAATACTTGCAGGAGTTTACTAAGATTCTTCTGCATCACTCACATAGGCAGTATCAATTTACCATCATATAATCTCAGTAAATAAGCCTACAGTAAACATTATCATGAACATAAAAATGAAAGAATGCTCAGAATGAAGTGATCACAGTGGGAAGAATGTGAAGTGTTCTCCATTGACAACAAGGCGTCTTTAGCGAAGGATTTGTTTAATTTTCCTGGATCACCTTTCTTCTTGTCCAGAACTTTCTGACCAATAGTAGAAACATCAGGCATTAAATGAAAAATATCCAGGTATTCCCCCATTTAAAAAGGGTTTGATTTAACATCAGAATTAATTTACCCAAGTGGGATTATCAAATGTATTCTCTGAATTATTTGAAAGGTAGAGTTCCAGAGGTTAAAGGTTTACCTATAACTATGATTACTATGAAAACTAGCCCTAAATGATGCATTTCTCCAAAAGTAAACTGAAATATTAAATAAGGAGCTATCAACACAGGTTGAAGTCAATTTTGATTTTGCCATTAGAAGCTGTGAGCTGAATAATACAAAATAGTTAAACAGTAGAAGAAATTTATACTTGCAATAAGGAAAAAGAATGAAATAGTGAATGAATTCTGTAGATTTTCTACAATGTGGAATATGTAGCATTTTATATTGTCACTGGATATTCTGAGCTCATTTTTCAAGCAATGCTCTTTCAGTTTTGACACAAATCACTGTAAAGCAAGTTGCAGTGCCCAGCTGGGAAAGCAGGTGTAAAATGGCCCAACTAATTACAGCTTTAAGTAATGGCTACAAGGCAACCAGTGACTGCCCTCCTAGTGAATGTTAGTGATTCCAACCAAGTAGGTTAAGAAATAACACATCAAGAGAGAAAGTATGTAAGTCACAGAGAAAGATAAGATTGTACTGGTTTTTGATCTGAGGAGAGAAAGAGCAGTGAGTTTTAGTAAATGGACCATTAAGCCAAACATGGAAAAAAGAAGACGAATAACTTGTTTCAGGGCAACTTCAAGGTCTTTCAATTCTAGGTTATTTGCTGAAACTACTGAGTGAAACGTGATCAAAAAGGACCCCCAGAAGGGCAATACAGCTTTCCCATTCACGACTCACACTGGTAGGTTCAGCAGGCTCCCCAATCATCTTTCATGAAGCCATAACTATGAAAACTGTTTGGATCAGAACCAGAAAAATAAAGAATCTCTAGTGTGCTGAAAACAGTCAATGGCAAACAAAGCTGGAATGTCTGGGACAACAACCACATTTTGATTCCCATTCCTGGGCCTTTTCTTTAAAATCTTCACAAAACACGAGCAGGCTCTAAATCCCAAAGGGAAAGGTAAGTTATTATCAGATCTAAGGGGCTGCTTACTCTTCGTGCTATTCTTTGCCCTGAGGCCAGGAACACAGCATTTTATCAGCGCCCTGTTCAGCGAAGTGGAGGACACACATCCAGATGGCAGAGTCACCTGCTTCCAGGCAATGCGGAGAAGCAATTATTGCTGTTTGGCTCCAGTCCAGAGCCAAAATAAAGAGTTGAATATGTTAGGCCCGGTACCTCTATTCCAGTTGATCCAGGAAGTTTTAAAGAAATAATGTTTTCAGAAAAGAATTTTGTTTTTTACTATGGTGATTAAAAAAAAATACTGTTAATAATTTTGATAAGAATTACACTGCACTATTAATTTGAAGCCAGCTGTTGTTGTTGTTTTAAGAAAACCTCAAAATCAGGATTCTGATAATATTTTATAATGTGTCTTTATTTATGTCAGTAAAGACAATAACTACAACTTCTAACAAAAGATATTGACCTGTAAGATGAACTATTGCAAATGTAGGTATGTTCACACTATAAAATTAGATCATTTTCACTACATCCGAAAATAATTCAACATCTGTATTGCTATAGCTATAATTCTTGTCTTACTAAGTTAATTAATAACATATGAACAAAAGTTGTTCTTAACAGAACATATTAGACTCATGACCACAAATTGCCTATTGTTTTCTACATGATAGATAATTCTCTACTTCCTCAATTTCATTTTTTTATTAATAAAGAAGAAAATTGGCCCTCCTGCTTCCTCGTCACAAAAAAATATTTAAGGACGTATACAAAAATATGCACAAGATATAAAAACATAAACAAATGAAGAAATTGAGAACAATGACAATAGACATTTTCTAGTTGCTCTTCAGAGCTGATTCCTACTTTGTTCCTTCCCCAGTTCTGCATCCTCCTGCTGGTCTATGATTCTACCCAACCCCTCCAAACAGTGTATAACACAATATGTATGTTCCTACCAACTTTAGAAATCTCTGGACTTTTTGGATTTATGAAAGATATATGGCATGCCAGCAAAATCATTAGCAGACTACATTCCAACATTCTCATGAGGATGAAAAGATGCCCCAGATACCATTTACTAACATTTTGAATAAATGAGTACAAAACATGATGTTACTGGTAAAGGCTTAACAAATAAAATTGCTTTGTATTTTTAATCACAGAACAATGCTTTGAAGATGTGCACAGCACTAACCTAAAGTAGTTTAGTACTATCCTTCCTTTCTTCTTTCCTCACTCGTTTCAATTGACATCCTTTATTGTCTAACATCTACTCCAAGAGTCAAGCACACTTTAGTTCTTCAACAAAGGTCTGCTGAGAGTTTAGTATGTTCTAGATA
>PVKE010028055.1:0-21185 GCA_004027555.1 Craseonycteris thonglongyai | reverse complement strand
TGTGTATTGGGGGTTGGGTGGAATATTCTGAAGAATTCTGAACAATGAGATGTAGATTTACTCTATCAAATATAGGAGTTATCCTAATCCTATGGTAATTAGGCCTTGACAGATAGACCAATGGAAGAGAAATTATAACCACAAATCAGACCTGTGTATATAGAGAATCAAAGTATATGACAAAGGCTGCATTACAATTCGGTGAGGAAAGACTGTACTATCAATATTCAGCCAGCAGTGCTTGGATAGTTTTTTATTTGCATGGAAAAAATAAAATAAAAATAAGTTTCTATGTTTTTCTGTCTACCTAGTTTCACTACCATTGATTTAAAGACCAAAATGTGCAACCTAAAATAAAAAGTTTTAAATGAAAATAGAATCTACTTAGATTGCTCATGATTAAAGTTTTTTTTTTAACTATACACTAAAAGAACAAATTAAAGAAAAGACTTTTATATGTGAATGCATTAAAATTAAGTATTTTTACAATTAAAAATAAGGGGTGAAGGGGTGAAAGGTAATGAGTAAATAAATAAATAAATAAATCCTGAGTTCTTATGCCTGCACATATATGAAATGATATATATACAAGATTATTCATTGCAGCATAATTTTTAATAGCAAAAAAGAAAGTAGGACTGGGAAACCTCATTTTTATCATTAGGTTCAGGAGATGAACTCAATTCTGTGTACACCTATTACAATAAACATAGACGAATAAAAGAAAGAATATTGTGGCCCAATACAATGCCTTCCACCAGGACTGAATCAGTGTCAGCAGTGGTTGACACATTGTCCTCTACATTTGCACGTTGTTTACACTTAATGTCACCACTGCCAGGGTTGATCATCTGGGTTTCCCTGATTCTAAGGTGGGCGAGGGCTTGGGGGTGGAGTCAAAGTGAAAAGTGAAGCCAAGGACTGAAACAAAACAGATACAAGTTACATGAATAGCAAACAATTAATACCTCGTATATCTTAAAAACTGCTACAAAGTAAGGCAAAAAATAATAATACAGCCAATGGCAAAATATATGAAAACTCTTCAAAGAGGAGAAAACACTAATGGTTAATATATAGTATAATGAATACTTTTTCATACCCATTAGAATGTCAGACATCAACAAATTTTTAATATCAAGATTGACAAGTATGAATGTATAAAACTACAGATCCCCTTATGTACTTTTAAGTTGGTCTATTTAATATCTTTGAAGAGCAATTTGTCAATATCTGGGAGAATTTAAGAGGCATATATTCTGTGGGTCAGCAATTTATTGCCAGATGCACATTAGAGCTAGTCTTGTATTTCTGTATAAGAATGTTTATTGTTTCATAGATTATTAAGTGTGGAATATTAGAAATATTCTAAATTATCCATATATAGAATGAATAAATGGGAGTAGAATGAAATAATACAAAGTGGATAAAGTGAATGACCCGTAGTAAGAAGTATCATTATTATATCTCAAAACAAAATACTGAGCCAAAACAACAGAATAATACTTTCAGAGTATGTCCTCTATACTCACCTTTAAAAATGGAAAATAATCATATATGACTTATGACCAGGAAGGTATATTGTAAATCAATTAAAATATATGTAGGAATGATAATGCCAAATCAGGATAGGGAAAGAAGACTATACAAATGGCAAGCATAGAATTTAATTCGATCTTTCATATTTCATTTTTAAAAAGAAAACAAGAATCGCAAAATGCTAAGACTGAAATCACAAAATGCTAAGACTTAGGAAGCTAGACAGTAACTATGTGGTCAATCTTTTACACTACTGTTTATATATTTTTGGATGCTGAAAATTATTTTCTAATAGATTACTAATAGCAAAAGAAAGACAGGATCCAGGAAGAGGGGGAGGAAATTGAGTGTGAAGGACCATCAGGGACATTTTGGGTTGGTGGTGGTTACATGATTCCATACAGTGTCAAATAGCATAGAATTGTACCCTTAACACTGGTGACTTTAATTATATGTAAATTATACCTTGATAAAGCAAATTTTTAAACAAGTCTTGGGATTTCCAAACCTAAAAAAAAACAAAAAACAGCAAGGTGGTTGCTCATTACTCTGTGTCTCTCTGCCTCTCTTATTCAGTTTCTCTTGCAAATTTTCATTCATTTTTCTTTCTCCCTGCCCCCACCCCTTTGTCTTTGTCTGGTTTTGCTGGTCAGTCTATGTGGCTTCCTATCCTGCTTTCCTATATGTGTGTCTTCAACTGTATCACATTCCCTCCTCTTATAACAGTGGGCCCTGCTTAAACCCAATCATAGGCAGACTCAAATCATTTCACAGGACCGCCCCCTCCTCCCTCTGCCCACGTACTTAGTCTAGTGCAGACCTCAACCAGAACAAGGTGTGAGGAGGAGGAGAACCATCTGGTAACTTCTTTAAGAGATGGAGGAGAATGGGAAGAAAAAGGATAATACACTAGGTTTTGAGATCAATGGTAATAACAAGGACATTTTTCCTTTGCTTGTATGGTGAGGAAAAATGTAAAGAAATAATGTCCTCATTCGTAATTATACCATAGATGAAAGCAGAATCATAAGCTCTTCTCTGAAACATCCCATCATTGCCTAGTTTAAAGGGCTGCTGCTGCCCAAATTCCAGGTTAAGAATTCTAGGCATTCGTACCTTGCCCCAATGTCAGTTCCTTTATATCATTCCAGCTGCTTGGTTTTATTAACTTTTGTTCTGTGATCTTACTCACTTGTTCAATCTTTATTCTATGATTTCGTCTTTTAATCCACAGTTTGAAGTCAGTATAACAAACATTAGCCCCTGGCACATTCTGGAAGCTGTGTTAGGAGCTAGTGAGCGTACGGGGATTGAGACCCAGTTGTCCTTAAAGATCCCGTAGTCTACAGAGGACCTGCACTTGATCCCCTCATCTTGACTTGGAGACATTAGACGAGCAGCAGTGTTTGCAGTCTCTGAGTTGACCTCAGTAATATATGTTAAGAAACGCTCCTGAGCAAACTCAGCTTGACATTCTCGGGAGACATTCCAGTTACACAGAGTGGAAGGTTCAAGAAAAATAGCCATGACACTAACTAATTTTGTTTTTTTCAGATTTCTGATGTAGCATGATATAGACAGAGATTAGTAAATTTGATGGGGAATTAAGGACAGGACTTAGATATGACTAGCACAAAGGAATTATCTCTAGACCGCCTTTTTCTTCCAAACCATGTCATCACCATTTATTGCCTTATTACTTCCTCCATTCCATGTAATTTCTTTGATAATACCTTAAATATGTTAGCTAGAAACCAAGATAAAAAAGGTATGAACAATTTACTGGATTTTGGCATGACTTTTCCATTCTATAGCAATGTATAAAAGTATTTTTTATCCTTTAAAAATATTAAACTTGTCATTGCTTACCTTTTAGAGAATGCTTTTGTAAGTAAACTATAGTTTTGTATATGGTTTTAAATAAAAAATAGAATAAATAAAATGAAAACACAAAAGTTTATCTTTTCTACAAGTGCTGATAATGAGCAGGCAGGAATATGGTAAATCAATTAAAATATGAGCAGGAAAAAAAGAAGAAGAAAATAAATTACTATGAATGTTGTGGCAGTATTAGTGTTTTAATTTTCCAATTTCAAAGTCATTTTTTGCTACTTCCATTCATTTTTCTTAACTTGAAAATTCCTTTTAAAATCACTGACATGAATGCAATCATACCACAATTTTTCTTAATTAATAGCAACTGTATCTGTAAAGGCCCAGAAACCTGTAGGAAGGAAAAAGGAAAGTCAATTCTAGGCAATTTTTTTTTTAATCTCTTAGTGTCTAATACTGGAGAGTATGGTTAATTTTGTTCAGTGTAAACCGCATCTCAAGAAAACACCCCAACCTCATTCCCTGTAAATAAAAGCTAGCCATTGAATGCTGCCTAACTTTATCTGTCACATTTTTATATTAAAATAAAAAGTTTTCAGGATTCATTAACTTACTTGCATTTAGTTTTATATTAGCCTACTTCAGTTATTAAATAATGGGATATTAGAGTTAACCTTTTATGAATTTCTAAAGGAAAAAGACTTAATGATGTGCCTCAATAAATATTATTATTGGAACTTGGTCTACTGATTTTATAAAAGCTAATTGGAAATGACACATTATTTCTCATCTAATAGAAACATTCATTACACGGTAGGGCATGTGGTATATGCTAGAAAGTGTGAATTTTAAAACTATGTTCAGAACATAGATAAGAGTTTATAAAAATAAAAACTAAAGCAAACATTTCTATAAAATTATTTTAGTTATTTAGACAATTTTTGTCTCTCAGCTATATTTGATTCAGTAGTTAAACTTTATAGTTCAATACTCTAGATAAGTCTACCCTTGGCTTTTATGGGACATAAATATAGTACATTGTATCGGAAATCACATAATAGTTGTTTGTTCAGTTTGGTGTATGGTCACAATTCTTAGTATTAATAAAATAAAGTATTTATTATAAATCAGCTCCTAAGAGGCCAGAGGCATATATGGTGGAGCCACAAAGTCTGATTAAATGCATGAAAGTACATAGCATCATCGTGGACTCTCAGATAGCTACAAATCCAGCTCATCTTCTTTAACAGCTTAGCTCTTAACTCCTGTAATATGTTGCCTATTTGATCTCAGCACTGAAACAAGAGAAGCATATCTGAAAACTCAACTACAAATCAATTCAATTTACTGTATGTCTTTAGCTGCTAAACTGCAGGATAAAGCTCCTATTTATATAAAACACATACACATAAGTCAGCTGTGTGCTTTTACTTTGACTTCAAATAAAATTATATGGATATTTAACTGAATAATAATCCTATTACAGTAAATTTGAAATTCAAGATACATGTGATGAAAATAGATTGCTTTTATTGACATTTTTTATTTGCAATTCAGAGCCACATTAATGTAATCCACCATCTGAAATTTCATTCCTATACATCTTTAACGTGCATAAAACTGCTCACTTGAAAAATGTCCTTTTATAAGACTATATATCCTTTGTGTGCTTTTAAAGAAGGAGACAATGATCTTACCTTTGAGCCTGGTGTGACTACTTGAGAAGAAGAACATAATGCTCATTTATTTAAGATTAGTTAGTTCTTTAATATTCAGACATATGATCATACTAGTTAAGGCCCAGAAGAAAATGCTGTAGGTGTGGGACTGTAATGGTCAAATCTAGGAACTGGAAGAGACAGAGTAGCCAGGATTCATAGATTTTGGGCAAGGTGACTCAGCCCAGGAGTTAGGATGCTTGTTCAAGCTACCTTACAATACTTGGGAAGCCTGTGTTTGCACAGGGACATTTCCCGGAGGGCACGAGACAGCCCCCATGGTGTGGGTGCTTTCCTTTGAGGTATGCACCTTCAGTTCTAATAAAGTGGGAATAAATACCTGAGGTGAAAGAGTGGGCTAGTGAAGAAAGACAATTTCAGAGAGAGCAATACTTAGCTGCACCGTGTTTGATATCATGTAATTATATTAAAATTAATATGATTTTAATTATAATGTCTCAGGCTCCAAATTACCTGGTCACACTCAGTAAATGTACATACGAGCTATATCATTTTATATTTTTATTTAAATACAACATGAATGGAAAGAGCATATACTTCAGATAGCCATATTGGTCCAGTCATTCTACCTTTCCAAGATTCATTTGTCTAAAGGCCGAGACATAAATGACACCTACCTTGTAGAACCAGCTCAAGGCTCAGGAATAATATATCCAGAATCTTTGCAGTATACTCAGTAGAGGTGTTCAATAAATAGGAAAGCGTTCGTTTCTGCAAAAATTCTCAAACAACAATTAAAAGACAAGTGAATGTGAACACCTTTACTGTTGCTTATTTACCTTGACAGGCTGCTTATCCCAGGATTGCTCTTCTACTAGTTTGTGGAAGCAGCAATATGGAAATAGCTGTTCTGTCATAATCTCTCCAATGCTGAATGCTAAATTTATTTTTCATCCAGTCCTTTAATGAATATTTAATGACGCCTGCAATGTGTCAGGCCCTGTACTAAACAAAAGAGTTACAAAGATGGGTAATTATGTTCTTGTCACTGTAGAGTTTACTATACACAGTGGAGCCAGGACATGAGTGCATGTCAAAGTCTGGGCTTTGATATTTAGTGATCAGTAGCCACACCCAATAGTAAAACAAAATACAAGTACATCCTGGGACCAGACAAATCTGATTAGAAATCTCTCTGCCCTTATTTAGCTTGTGTGCATATGAAATGAGAAGGAGAGGAAGTAAGGGGTGGAACATTGAGGAGTAAATAAACAAAGAGAGGGAAACAAAACATTATTGCTCCTGACATTCTCCATGTACAGGAAAAACTGGTAGGGTCAAAATCAGAGGTAAATAGCAAACAACTGGCAAAATAACACTGCACAAAATGAGGAAACATGAATTAGAATAGTGTATCACTAATATTCAACAACTCGACAAAATAAATCTGAGATAGTAATTGAGTGACTAATGAAAATATGGATTTGTAATTAATTCACTAAATTGGCAGTTGAATTTACCACATCTGACTTTTCATGTCTACAATGTATCTATGATAGTCTCACTATGTTTTTACAGATTTATAAAAGCTTAAATATTTTGTTTTGGGATTGCTAATATTTATGAAAGCAGAAATTTTAAGCTCTATATTCTCTTTTGGTTTAATTTTGATTTTAACAGGTTTTTTATTATATAAGTTTTTTATTCATAAGTTTTTTATTATATGTTATAGAATATAGAATAATTTGATATCTGTATATACTACAAAGTTATCGCCCCCAAAAGTCTAGTTACTATTTGACAGTTTTATTATGGTATAATTGATATGCAATAAGTTCATAATTTTAAAGTATATAAATTTGATATGTTTGAATATGTATATACATTCTTGAAACCATTATCACGATCATGGTGGTGAACATATCAATCACCCCTAAAAGTTTTCTCATATTCTTTGGGAATCCCTCTCTCAAACCCCTTCTTCCTAAAAGGCTACTCCTCTGTCTCTATAGATTAGTTTCTATTTTCTAGAATTTAAATAAATACAGTCATTAAAAATGTAATTTTTGTCTTATTCCATTCACCATAATTATTTTTATATTTGTTCATGTGGGTTTTTTTTGGTATTTTTTTAAATAATTCATTATCTTGTTACTGGTAGCATTCCACTATATGGATATGCCATGTTTGTTTATCTATTCGGTTATTGATAGACATTTGGATTGTTTTGAGTTTTTGGCTACTCTACATAAATATGTAATACAACTCATATGTAAATCTCTGTATGGAGGTATCCATTCATTCCTGTTGGTTAACTGGGTAGCCATAGAATAGGTGATTTTATGATTAACTCTTTAGAAACTGTCAAATTGTGTTTCCAAATGGCATTTTACATTTCCACTAGCAGGGTATGAGAGCTCCAGTTGCTCCATATATCTGCCAGCACTTGGTTTGATAAATCTTTTAAATTCTTCCCGATCTATTAGATGTGTAATGGTTTCTCACTATCTTTTATTTTGAAATTCCCAGTGAATAATTATAAAAGATTTTCATATATCTTCATATAATTATTTAGAATCTCTATATCTTCTTCAGTGGAATATCCATTCAAATTTTCTGCCCATGCCTTTACTGGGTTGTCTATTTTCAAGTGATTTTTTTTGAGAGTTCCTTATATAATGTAGGTATAAATTTTTTGTCAAATAAATGGTTTGAAATTATTTTCTCCCATTATGTGTCTTATCTTTTCAGTCTCTCAAAAGAATATTTTGAAGACTATAAGCTTAAACATTTGGTGAACTATAAATTATCTTTTTTTTTTCTTTTATTGATCCTGCTGTTGGTGTTGTATCTAAGACCTTCAAAATATGTGAGGGGGAAAAACCTAATCCAATGAAAGTGGAAATAAACAAATCTTTAACAAACTAAGGTCTTTTAATAGTCTTTGCTTAATAATTGATTAAAAAAATGCACATATAATCATTCAAGATATAGAATACCTTAACATTATAAACCAATTTAGCCTGTTTAACATTCACAGAACACTGCACTCAACAGTAGGAGAATTCACATTCAACTCAAAAGCCACAGTACAGAAAAGACCAAAATTGGTCCATAAATTGAGTTGTAATAAGTTTTAAAAAGACTCATTTCATACAAAGTGTGGTCTCTGAATTAGAAATCAATGAACCAAAGATCTCTGGAGGTGCCCCCCAAATATTTGGAAACCCAAAAACACATTCTAAACAACCTATAGACCAAAGAAGAAATCAATAGGAAACTGGACAGTAATTGGTACGAAATCACAATGAAAACATAAAGTATCACTCACAAGGAAGTTTGTAGCAATAAAAGCCTGTCCTAGAAAGGAAGCAAGGTCACAAATTAATGGCATTAGCTTCCACCTTAAAAAACAGAATAATAAAAGCAAATTCACCCCAAAGCAAGCAGTACAAGAAAGTGAAAAGGGTTAGACAGAGCCAAATCAAATGATCATAATATACAAAAACAGTAGTGAAGATGACTACCCCACAAATTATTCTCTGAGATTAATAAAACAGATAAAGGGAGGGACAGTTGTGGGGGAGGTGGGAGTGGGCACCGGAAATATGGTGATGGAAGGGGAGCTGATTCTGGGAGGTGGGCACATAATGCGATGCATGGGTGATGTGATGTGGACTTGTACATCCGGAAACTAATTGTTACCAACCAATGTCACCCCATTAAATTTAACAATAAAAAAAAATACAACAGATAAAAACTTAGACTGATCAGAAAAAAAGAAAGACAAAAATTATCAATATCAGGAATAAAATAGAATACGTCAACCTAATAGGTTATATAGATACTAAAAGGATAAAAGGTAATATTATGAACAGTTTTATCACAATATATTTATTAACTCAGTTTGGGGGGTCAAATTTCTTGAAAGATACAAACTGCCAAAGCTCACTCAGAAAGAAATAAAAAAGACTGAATAGCCCAATAGCCATTTAGTACTTGAGCTGAAGGGGATGCAGGCATGGCTCACTGGCTTGCATGCTCATCTTGCAGCCTGGGATCCAAGGATCAAATGCTGGACCTGGCCTGTGTGGACCCAGTCCAGTTCAGTTCTCCCCGGGGTGAGCTTCCCACGTGGGAGGCCTCTAGCTCTCAGGGATGTGCCTCCCACACTGGAGGCTCACAACCGGTTTCTGCCCTGCACAGCCCCACGCACACCTGTGGAGGGAAGCTATGTAGAAAACTGGTGACATTCAACTGTGGAGACTACTCTGGGCCCGTCTCCTTCTTTCTGTCTCTGTGTGTCTGTGTCTGTCTCTCTCACTCTTTGTCAATAACAATAAAACCAAATCTTTAAAAATAATTGAGCTGGGGAAGCCAGGATGGCTCAGTGGGTTAAGCGCTCACTTTGCAGCCCCAGGGGCCAAGGATCGAATCCTGGCCCCGGCCCATGTGAACCCACAGGCTGAACTGGGGAGCTCCCCCAGTTCAGTTCTCACCTGGGCGAGACCCCGGCCCAGTTCCTGCCCTGTGCAGCCCCACCCACCTTTGGAATGAAACTATGTGGAAAAACCAATGATGTGCAACTATGGAGACTGTTCTGGGCACCCCCCACCTTCTCTCTATCTCTGTATCTATCTCTCGCTCTCTCTGTCAAAAACAATAAAAAATAAATAAATAAAATAAATAATTGAGCTGAAAATCTTTATGTAAAAAAAGGCCCACATGGCTCACTGATTAATTGTAACAAACAATTAAAAGAAAATATTGCAAATTCTATAAAAACTCACCCAAAAAATTCAAGACACAGAGTATTTTCCAACTCAATCTATAAGACCATCATTACTCTAATGTCAAACTATATAAAGCACTCCAAATAAAGAAAACTACAAACATTAAACATCATAAACATAAATGAAAAACTTCCAAAGAAAATTCTGGTTAATTCAAACAATATGTAAATAGGATAAAGTGTTATGATCAGATGGAATTTACCCAACATTCATTCCTATTTTTTAAAGATAAATAAATGAAAACTCTTGGCAAATTAAGGACAAAAGAAAACCTCTTCTGTCTGTTATTGAGCACCTACCAATAACATTAATCTAATATGCTGATGCTATTAATAAAAGACTGAATGCTTTCCCCCTAAGATCAGGAATGAGGCAAGGATGTCTGTTCTCAACACCCCGATTAAACATTTTATTAAAGTTTCTAACCAGTGAAATAAGGTCTAAATTTAAAAAGTGGCATGCAATTTTAAAAATAAATAGGAAAACCTTATGTGTATAAGGCATTAGTATGTGTTCTAGAAAAGCTGCTAGAATAAGTGAGTTTAGTAAAGTTGATAAATATCAAATATAAATAGAATATCAAATGCAATATATAAAATCATTTCTGGTACATCTCTTTTGTAGCAATGAACAGTCAGAAATGTAATTTAAAAGTAATATTTTTCAATATAATAAACTATGATTACTTGGAGATAAATCTAACAAAATATATGTACAATTTATACATTTAAAACTATAAAACATTGATCACATTTAAAGGAAACTCTAGTAATATAGTGAGATTTTACTATGTTTCTAGTTTAGAATACTCAGTATTATTATATGAATTTTCCCCAAATTTATTTATAGAGTCAACACAATCCTAATGAAAATCACAGCAGTTGTTTTTGTTTTTTTATTGTTTTTGACAGAGAGAGATACAGAGACAGAGGCAGAGAGAAGGGGGAGGGCCCAGAACAGTCTCCATAGTTGCACATCATTGGTTTTTCCACATAGTTTGAATCCACAGGTGGGCGAGGGGCTGTACAGGGCAGGAACTGGGCCGGGGTCTCACCCCGGTGAGAACTGAACTGGGGGCACTCCCCAGTTCAGCATATGGGGTCCACACTGGCTGGGGACGGGATTCGATCCTCGGTCCCTGAAGCTGCAAAGCGAGTGCTTAACCCACTAGCCATCCCGACTTCCCCACAGCAGATTTTTTATAGAAATCTACACTTCTGTTAAAAAATTTATATGGAATTGCTAAGAATCTTGAATAGTTGTAATAACTTTGAAAAAATGGAGGGCTAGAATAAAGCAACAGTAATAAAAAAGATACAGTTTTCAGCTTAAATAGATCAAAGAAAAGAATAGAGATTCTAGAAACAGATTCACCTATATATGAACAACTTATTTTTGAATGTGTTGTAAAGCCAACTCAGTATGAAAGATAACTATTCTCAATAAATGGCATGAGAACAATTAAAAATCTCTACAAAACAGACAAACCCAAACTTCAATTTGTACTTTGTACTGTGTACAAAATTTAACTCTAAATGAATCAGAGATGTAAGCATTAAGCCTAAAACTACAAAAATTCTAAAACAAAATATAGAACATTACTTTACCTTAATGTATGCTACGATTCCTTAGATAAAGTACCAAAAGGCTAATTCATTATAGAAAAACATTGATGAAATAGACTTTCTAACACAGCTTATGCTTTTAGAAAGTAGATAAAAAGAAAAGCCAGAGACTAGGAAATACTGAACATATTTCCTATATCCAGAATATACAGGCAAACTCTCAAAACTCAGTAAGAAAACAGCTATTAAAATATAGCACAGGTTGGGGAAGCCGGGATGGCTCAGTGGGTTGAGCGCTCACTTTGCAGCGCCAGGGACCAGGGATCGAGTCGCGGCCCCGGCCCGTGCGGAACCATATGCTGAGCTGGGAGCTCCCCCAGTTCAGTTCTCTCTCAGTCTCTGTCTCTGTATCTCTCTCTGTTAAAAATAAATAAATAAAAATATATTAAAAAAAATATATATATAGCACAGGCAGAGAAAAGACAGTTTGACACAGACGATGGAAGATAGCATAAAGCACATGAAAAGATGGTCAAATTAGAAAAATGAGTGTTAAAACTCAATAAGATATCGCTCCACTGTTAATGATGCTCTGGAGCAACTGAAACTCTCATGCCCAACTAGTGAGAAGAGAAAATGCTACAACCTCATTAGAAAACAGACAGTTCCTTAAAAGCTAAACCTACGCATGCTATATGATTTGGCCACCCCGCTCCTGGGCATTTACCTATGAAGAAAAAAAACAAAACAAAATAAATGTCCATACCAACAATTGTACACAAATATTTATGGTAGCATTATTGGTAATAGCTAAACTCCATATAACACAAATATCTATGTGTGACTGGATAAACAAATTGTGTTACAGTCCATCCTCATTTTCTGTGGATTCTGCATTTGTAAATCCCGCATTTGCCAATTCTGGTACCAGCTAAAATGTATATGTGACCCCAAAATCAATACTTGAGGCATTTTCAGACTGAAGGATGTGTGCAAGTACAAAGCAGAGAAAAATGTGTGTTGCCCTCAGTCGTATTTTCCCAGCTGAAATCACACAAGATAAAGCTCTGTAGCCATGTTTCAGTTCTCATACCATAACACACATCTTCTTGTTGCTGTATATTTAGGGTTATTATTATTATTATTATTATTATTATTATTGCATTTTTGTGCTGTTGGTGGTGATTTTAGTGTTTAAAATGCCTCCCAAACATACTGCTGCTCCTTATAGAGAAAATATGTGTCAGATAAGCTTCTTTTAGGCATGAGTTACAATGCTATTGGCCATACATTCAAAGTTAATGCATCAAAATAAATAAGAGGTCTCTAAACAGAGACATACATAAAGTAGGATTATGTATGAGTATTGACTGCTTGATGAAAATGCTATGACCAGAGGCTGGCAGGAACCTAACCCTGTAGGTTCCCTAGGGGCAGTGACTCAGTATTTGCCAATTCAGTCTTCACTGGGGCTTTACAGAATGTAACTACATACCACAAATAATGCGAAATCACTGTGTAGCCATGCAATGGAATACTACCTGCAATAAACTAGAATGAACTATGGATATACCCAGCAAGATAGATCTTATAGTGAGTATGCTGTGTGAAAGAAGTCAGTGGAAAGATGAGTACATTTTTACTGATTCTATTTATATAAAAATCTAAAAAATGCAAGCTCATCTATGGTGACCAAGATAAGTTGTTGCTTAGGGAAGGTAGAGAGGTGAGATGAGAAAATGACAAGACTGGTGTTGAACATGTTACTACATATCTTGATTCTGGTGATGGTTTCTTGAATGTATGCATACATAAAACATTATAATGTAAATCTTATATGAAAAATTGTATATGTCAATTATACTTCAGTGAAGCTATTTAAAAAGTAATTGAGAGTTGAAAGTAGTTTAATGTAAAGTGAAGAACTTGAATTATACAATCCTATGAAGCCTGTAAGATACAAAATTGGGAATATTTGTATAATATCTGGCTTTAATATATTAAGAATATAATCTCCAGTCCTGCTAGAGTGAAGATTCTTAGTGCTTCATTTTTACCAGGTTTTTTTTTTTAATTTTATTATCCTCCTATTTGGTATACTGTCATATTATCTGGGCATCTCAGTTTCCTAAATGTCCCCAGTGCAGCATGTTTTTAAGTTTAAAGTAATCCTCTTTAGAATAGTTAAGCCTTGTAATGTTCATATTAATTTGATAAATTTCTGAAAAATGCTATAATGTAATCCATTATCTGTTAGTTGCATGTAGAGGTAAAACTCAATCATTAGACAAAAATTAACAAGATACTTATATAAACTCTTTTCCCTTATATTTCTGATCATAACCAGCAAACATAATGACTTTACTTTTTTTAAAAAACAACATAAAGATGATTAATAATATATTTCACCTCTTGTACATTTTATTGGCTTGATAACTAAATATCACTTGATGTTTCAAAGTTAACAAATATGTTTTGGATTTTACCAGTGACATAAACTGGTATAAGGTATCTATATATAAATCAATTACAAACTTATAAATCAAGTACTAATTTATCCCAATTTTACAGATGGGGAAACTGAGGCACAAAGAGATTAAGGTAACTTGCTCAGGGTTACACAGTAGTAAATCCTGAAGGTGTTTCCTTATCATCTACACAATGCCTCATTTCTTCGTTGTGTAGAGATGGGATGCTTATGAGCAGAATTATTCCATTTCATAGTGTGAGTTTAGTTTTAAAGGAGAAATTTTCTGGGATATTTTGGAAAAGGAAACACAATTTAGGGTTCAAAGAATATCACCTGTCCATTGCACTGTTGCAATTGGTAACGTAACTGACATTCTCTGTTATTGTACAAAAAGGTCCCGACCAGGAACAAAGAATGAACAGATTGGTTTGTTACTATTTCTATCTCTTACTCTAAGAAGTATAGTCTTAGTTTCTTAGTGACTTCCTAAGGCCATAGTCATCTGGAAGTTATTTCTTCCCTCCATCCTTTTCTCCTTTACTTGCTCCCTCTTTTCCTTCCTTCCTTCCTTCCTTCCTTCCTTCCTTCCTTCCTTCCTTCACTAAACAAGATTCTAGCTGGAAATTTGAAAATGAAATTGAAAAATCGTACCCAATTGTATTATTTTCAAGAAGATAAAAAAAATCAACTTGTCCTAAAAAATGTTAGATCTGCTAATATTTCACATATTTTTGAAGAAAAATTATTCTTTTTATTTTGATCCTATAAGATAATTAAAAAAAAACTTTATCACTTAAATTTTATTTTAAAAAGTCCAAGTTGAGATGTTTCCTGGAAGAAGAATCAACAACGGATTCTTTTGGAATGAGAAAAATAAGTAGTCTCGAAAGTCAAATGGTAAAATTGAGAATCCATAAAAAATCTCACCATTGGGCTTAATATGGATACTTAATGTTTGAATATAGGTTATATCTAAGACAAGAGATATCTTGCACAGTGAATGTAATAAAGTTGTTGGTGGCCTAATATGTTGCAACTGCTTTGTCACCTACAGCACTGCATTCTTTAAAGATGTCTAACACGCACACAAAAAAATCTCTCAAGTGATTTTATTGACTAAAACCAGTTCCACAGAACCAATTAGTATCTTACACAGGCTACCCTGCAAGGCTTATGAGGCCATCCATCACCTGTCCATTTAACTATTTAGCATTTGTCCCAGCAATTTGTCACCATGTCAGAAAGCTAGCATTTCAGAATGGGAGTTTTTGGTTGAAAGAAATCTAACTTAGATACCACAGATATTTCTCCTTTAATAAGACTTACAGAAGATTTATGATTCTATTATATTTAACCTTAAGCATCTTGTCTGGAGGATGAGGTTAATTCTTTGTATTTGCAAATGTTTCAAATTTAAACAACTTTATGTGAATTTAATACTATCATGCAAAGTGGAATTACTTTATATTTTAATAGCAATTCAGAGTGCTAACATTACAAAGTACCTTTTCTCATGGCTTCAGTGATTATATTTTTATTACTTTTCCAATTCAGTCATTTGCTTTTATAGTCATTTCTCATACCTTCCTTCATCTCACACTCCTGAATGAATACTCCTGCATTTACCACTAATAATAGTGAAAACATCTGCACCATTCTTAATGTTATGCAGCTAATGTAGACTTGGAATTCTAGAAATATTTAATGGTAGAAGGGTTACTGCAACATTTTAATTAAATTACATGTAATTTATAATCAAATGTGTACCCATTTCAAGCACAGAGTAGTAATTATAAAGCTTGGCTGTTGATTAAAAATTGTAGTCAACTGCTTAACTTTTCCCTCATAGAATGCCAAACAAATATTACAATGCTATAATTCAATACATAACCAGTTAGTGTAGAGCAAATTGACTAGACTCACAGAGCAGAAGACTAACAAAAATATAATTTATAAAATGTCCAGGTAATAGAACAATTGTAGAAAACTATAAGTTCTCCATATTGTTTCAAAGAACTAGCAATCTTACTACCTTAGGCATGCCAATCAAATAAAAAATATTCAGGTGTCGAACCTTCAGGTGTGATTCAGAAATAGGATGCATATTTTACTGGTGAAAGCAGATCTGTAGCTGGTCTCTCCTCCCACTACCCAGGAAGTTCACCCGATTAAGATTTCTAATGCAGAAGAGGCGGGCTGGATGTTGGGCATTCAAATGCCAGCTCTGCATCTGAATGCTGTTAAGCAGGCCATGGCATTTCCCACTGACTTTCAGTGTGTGCTTGTCACTAAACTCAATCAGAGATAAAACAGAAAATGTAACCTCCTGAGGGAGGAGAATGGAGGGGAAAGCTGACTTCCTCAGAGTGTTGTGTGTCTATCACCAAGGCTGCAGTGAGCAATCTCATTCCTCTCCCCTTATACAACTGCCAGTTCAAATGGATGGATGTTAGGTTGGAGTAAAAAATGCACAATAAAAGTGTATATGTGTAGGGGAAGCCGGGATGGCTCAGCAGGTTGAATGCTCGCCTTGTAGCCATGGGGTCGAGTATCAAGTTCCAGGCCCAGCCCATGTGGACTCATATGCTGAACTGGGGTGTGCTTCCAACAAAGGAGTCCCCCAGCCCCATCCCCACCCTTTGTGGCCCCGTGCCCACCTGTACGGAATAAGACTACACTGAAAACTAATAGTGTACAACTATGGAGACTGCTCTGGGCTCTCCCCCTTTTCTCTGTCTCTCTATCAAAACAATAAAATAAATCTTTAAAAAATGTATGGGGAAGCCGGGATGGCTCAATGGGTTGAGCGCTCACTTTGCAGGGCTGGGGACCCAGGATTGAATCCTGGCCCCAGCCCATGTGGACCCATGTGCTGAACTGGGGAGTGCCCCAGTTCAGTTCTCTCTCTCTGTCTCTGTATCTCTCTCTCTCTCTATCTCTCTCTCTGTGTCCTTCTCTCTCTCTCTCTCCCTCTCTGTCAAAAACAATAAAAATAAATTTAAAAAAATGTATACGTGTAGGTGTATGAACATGCACATATGGGTGTTCACAACTAATACTCATGTTTAAGGCATGGCAAATTTCATCATGCATATCCATTCTTCACAATGTGTATTTTTACTTAGAAAATAATTTTAACTATTAAAGCAGTCCTTTAATGGGAAGACAGGATGGCTAAGTGGGTTAAGCACTCACTTTGCAGCCCTAGGGACCGAGGATCGAATCCCGGCCCCGGCCTGTCTGGACCCATATGCTGAACTGGGGAGTGCCCCCAGTTCAGTTCTCACCGGGGTGAGACCCCAGCCCAGTTCCTGCCCTGTGCAGCCCCACTCCCACCTGTGGAATGAAACTATGTGAAAAAAACCGATGATGTGCAACTGTGGAGACTGTTCTGCCCCCCCCCCCTATCTCTGTATCTATCTCTCGCTCTGTCAAAAACAATAAAAATAAATCTTTAAAAAAGCAGTCCTTCAAACATTGAGAAAAGGAGAAAAATGTTTTTGAGGCTTATTGCTTCAATATTATATGTATAATGTGCATAAGATATATACACACATACAAAGCATACACACATGTATTACATTTCCACTGTTTTTTCAATTTTATTTTTAAAATGAGGCTAGAAAATAAATAATTTTACAGCGATATTTTTTCAATTGGTATCTAAAATAATAGCAACATCAAGATATTTTCTTAAGGATTTGTTGAAGAAAAAAGAAGCTATCAAGCAAAATAATCTAACATAAGTCTTCATTAAAGAACACTATCACAGATTATAAATGACCAGAGGTTACAAAGTAACTTAGAGGTGGGCAGAGTGAAATATAACTCTTAGGAAAGAAACAATGCTCAAAGGTTCTTGATTGTCTCCTTATGAGTAAAAGGGGTGGAATGAAGAGAGAGAGGTGAATGAAAGATAACTGAGCTAATAACAAACTGAAACAAACTGAATTGAAATGTCTTGAACACATTTATAGAAACCCCAGAACAGGGAGGATATATTGAGCTAATGACTAACAGAAGCAGTGACTGTTTTTGCTAGATTGGGTTGTGCTGTTGTGTTTGTCCCAGAAAAATTAATCCTGTGTGCATAATGACAACATGGTTTGAGCTCCCCAAGTAAAACTAAGTATTAGGACTGAATCAAGGGTGTTGATCATTCACCATTGGAGAAGTCTTGTTTTCTTAGATGTAGCCTACCAAATTCACAGACATAGCAGCTACACCAAGGTTGTCTCTGGGTAGAGAAGGCTCCTGTTCATTAAACATAATGATGATCATAATAGTAATAATGGCTACTAAGTACATTCCTGCCATGGTTCTTTACATGTCATAGCTCATTCAATCTTTTCATCATCTCTAAGAGTAAAGGGGTGTGTAAATTAAGACACAGGAGTGTCACAGTGGTGAGGATACAATGTGAGCCCAGAAAGGGCTCTAGTTTCCATTCTCTCATGCATTAGAGTAATCTCCTCTTAACTGCTTACGTGATTTATAGAAACAAGGAGAAAAATGATCATTTATTGAGTTCTTTCATCTTTATATGGTAGTAATGTTACATATACTGTTTCATTTAATACTTCTCAAAATCCTGTAAAGTGATCATTATTATTCCCATTTAAATAAAATAAAGTAACTTATCAGAGGTCACAACACCAGTAATTGCCAGAAGAGATTCAAACTCAGGTCTGACCTCAAAGTGCCTATTTGATTGTTCTTTCTATTTATTGGAATGACATTGGTTAATAAAATAGCATAGGTTCCAGGTGTACAATTCTACAATACATCGTCTATGTGTTGCATTGTGTGCTCACTGCCCACAGTCCGTTCTCTTTCCATCACCATCTATTTGATGACTCCTCTCTCCTCCACCACCCTCTGGTAACTACTGAACTATTGACTGTGTGTCCATGAGTTTGGGGGATGGTTTCTTGTTGCTTTCAGTTTCACATCCTACATCTGAGTGAAGTCACATGGTTCTTAATTTTTTCTGTATAGCTTATTTCATTTTATTTTATCTTCTCTTATGGCTAATATTTGTTTGTGTATCTGTACCACAACTTCTTTATCCAGTCATCTACCAAAGGATACTTTGGTTGTTTCCACACCTTGGCCACCATGAACAGTGCTGTGATGAACTAAAGTTGTCAAATTGGGGAGTAGATACCGAGAAGAGGGATTACTGGGTCATATATTAACCAGTGAAAAGAGTACTGTTGCCTGAACAAAGCCTGTGTTTCAGTTTTAATTCCTTCCAGTCTTCCTAGTACTGTAAAGTTGTGTGTAAGAGCATAGTTAAAATGATGAATACCCAAATTCTCCTCATGGTGATAGGAAATCTTTGGATGACATAGGCACATGTCTTTCTCAAATTAAAATATGATTTATACTATGTATCTTAAAGCATTATTTTGGAAATTTATGTTGAAGCTTGACAGCAGGCTCAACATGAATGTAGATTTTCGTCTGAAGAAAATTAACTTGGAGTGGCCATCTTAAGTCTTCTTTAGAAATCTTCAAAGAGGAAGAGAGAAATGCATTTTCTTCATGAGTCAGATGCAGTGTTTAATTTAAGAATGACTTTATAGGCATGGACACAAAGCTGTTGCTTAGATACACCCATGGTATTAATCTTATGTTAGGGAAAGCTGAATGAGAGCTCTTGAGGACTGGGATTCTCTCCTATTGAGCATGACATTTGCAGGACTAATAGTGTCTGGTATGTACTTGGCCAGCCTATGTCCTGAAAAAGAGGGCTCAACATAGGTACGGCTAAAACATGTGGAAATGGTGGAATGCCGTCACTTATTAAGAACACTGATTAAAAGAATGCTAGAAGCTTTGTGTGACCATGAGACACAGTTTTAATTTTGTCAGGTGCGCAGGGTGGGAGTAGAACAGAGATATGAGAGAGAAAACACTCACATCTAGTGTTCTGATCTCTTAGTGGTGCTCATTAAATTCTATTCTAGAAACCTGGCGTTTGGTCACATTGCATCCTGTGCTGGCCTGGCCCATCACAACTAATTAGGTGGTAGGACTTGTATGGCATGATTTGCAAGGAAGATCCTCAGAATTTCATTTGGAGAGGAAGGAGAGAGGAAAGTGCTGGAAACCTATATAATTTTATTAACTAATGTCACCCCAATATATTTAATTAAAAAATAAAACAGGTGCAGAGGAAGTGTGTGTATGTATGTGTGCGAGAGGGTGGGGAGGGGGGTAGAGAATGGCACATATAAGTGAGTATGCTTTAAATATCAATGTTTCCCCTTTCCTCCATATGTAACATTTGACTTAAACCAGAGCTAATATTGTCAAATGAGCAAACATTCATAGATAAATGCCTCACATCTGGCAAAGTGAAGTTAGCTGACATTTACTTGGTACAAAGGAGCAGGGATTAAATCAGACAGACTCTCATAGGATCTAATATTGGCATATTTTTCTCTCTGTCATTTGATTGTTTTTGAAGAAAAGTAGGAAAATTTATTATCAACTTGGAGGTTAAAAGGGGAAATCATATGTTATTTATCTTTTTAACTTATTTTTGGATTATGTCCATGGATGCACATTGTAAAAAATAAAAAGCACAGGCATGAATTGTAGATCATTTGGGAACTGCAATAACATGTAAACAAGAAAGAATATTAGTTGTGACCCCTTAATTCATGGTGAAATAGTCATAACATTTTGATGTGTTTCTGCAAATTATTTTTTTCAATGCATGTGGATAGAGCGATGGTGGGTGTATTAAAAGAAATAGAAATAGACCTAGATAGATAGACAGAGGGATGATGGATTTACATGTATGCATAAGCATTGTTTTTATAAAACTAAAATGAAATTATATAAGCTCTTCCTAACATGCACTTAACTGCAAGTATATCTTAAATATAATTTCATAGCTTTATAAAACATTTTAATTATTACTTAGTATCCCTTCATAATTATTTTATCTTATAACAATAAGGTGCCATTGGAGGATGTAAGATGATTTACAAGTGTACTTTTGAGAGATAACTTTGACTACCATATTTTCCGGCGTATAAGATGACTTTTGAAACGAAAAAAGTCAACTGAAAATCGGGGGTCATCTTATACGCCGAGTATATCCCGAAAATCGTCTGGATATGCCGCTAAACGACTTTTCCAACTCGATCCCGCACCCATCACTGCAAGGCTGCTCGGACCGCCTCTCTAACTCAGCCAATCCAAGCAGGCTTTTTATGCATGCCAATTATACATGTTCTGTACCCGAAGCTACACTGTGTTCTAGTAAAAAGCCTGCTCAGATTGGCCAGAG